>CAJNIZ010030113.1:39342-58687 GCA_905231905.1 Symbiodinium pilosum
ATCTCCTATGACCGATAAAAAAAAAGCACGCATCATATAGAAACAGCAGGGCTTCCTTATTGCAGCAATCGTATTGAAAAACCTTAACAGCAAGAAAGCATCTGGCCTCCACGGGGAACTTCACTGCGGCAATTCCTCCACTCCCCGCGCCCGGCCAGCGGCCGGTGTATACCACGGCGCCCTGCCTGGGGTTTAGCATTCATACAGTTATGGACTTATGGGCTTACAGGGTCTAGAGAAGGAGAGAGAGAGCGAGAGAGAAAGAGAGAGAAAGAGAGAGAGAGGGAGAAGGAGAGGGAGGGAGGGAGGGAGGCTTTGAATGGAGAATCAAAATGGAAATCACATGGAAATGACATGGACCCTGGGGTTTATAGGGATTTTGCGCAAAGTCAGTACCCATGTTGATTATCACCGTAAAATCCTGCATGACCTTAATCTACCAGAGTACCATAGCTACCCAACTTGTAAGATACTTGGGGGCATACAGCAGTTCTAGCATCAACGAGTATCGAGTGTCCCCGAACCTACAAGCACTCTACAACTTTTGCTTTCGTAGATGCTAGCGCCAAAACTGCAGCAGTAGACTGCTGCCGGTGCGGCTAGGATGTTTTTCTACACATCGACAGCTTCACAAAGGTATGGGCCCTCAGACTCAGATGCAAGTCATAGAAGAAAGTCAGTGAAGTCCTGGATGTAATTCTCCTCTCAACAAGGCAGCTGCAAAAGTCATGTTGCTCAACATCTGGAAGTCATCAGGTGGGAATCCTTCATCCTACAGTTGTTGGACGGAATCCTGCACCAACTCAATGAATTTACGGCACCTTACCCCTTAAACCCCATAGAGGTGATGCAAGATTCCCTCCAAGGAAGCTCTTCGCAAAAGCCGCGAGCTTTTGAACACTCTGCTGCCTGCTGGCTGGCAGCTTCATGTCGGAGTTGCTAGCTAAGAGTCAGTAGTCGCAGAAGGAAGAGTCACTATGATTATCATGGCGCTATGCTGAATATGTTGCACGACACACTTCTGCTGTGCCATGCCTGGCACTACGGGAACTATGACGAAGAGTCACTAAAAGCTACTGTGAGACCGACGCGGCTCAGCCTCACATGTCAAATTTCTTCCTGGCGCAAAGGCCACCACCCTCCATAGACATCATTCCTGAGTCCGAGTGATCGCATGAAACGTTTAGCAGCAATGCTTAAGACGTCCGTGCATATGGAATAACAAAAACTTGGTTTTCGCACTATTCGGAAAAAAACAGGTAGAATAGTAAGATATGGAAGAGAAAAAGAGGGAGAACATAGCAAATACATAGGACGAACAATAGGGAAAACATAGCCCGCCAAAAGGACTCCAGAACAACATAGAAGACATAGAAAAGCATGACGAAAAATAGGGACATTAGAAACTTTGGAAAATTTGGAAAAACTGAAATAGAAAACATAATAAAACAGGAGGAAAATAGGACATTTGCCAAAATGAGGAAAATCAACGGTTTTCCTCATGTTCGCTGTCCTATATCTAATTCCTCTGTTTCCTAATTGTTTCCTACGTTTTTCCTAACTCTTTCCGAAGCTTGCCTATTTTTCTTATTTTCTATGGAAAAAAAGGAAAACATAGCAAAAACCTACAGAAGCGAAGATAAGAAAAAACAGGAGAACATCTGGAAGCCTAGGAACATTAGGAAATTAATAGGAAATCAGCGAAAATGAGTAATCGCTGATGTTCCTCAATTTCGCTAATCTCCTACGTTTTCCTATTTTCGCTATTTTGTGTTGAAATCTTTTTGGCCGGCTATGTTTTCCCGATTTTTTGTCCTATGTTTGTGGCTATTTTCCGGTATTTTTCCTAGTTG
Source organism: Symbiodinium pilosum (assembly GCA_905231905.1). Classification (NCBI taxonomy): domain Eukaryota; class Dinophyceae; order Suessiales; family Symbiodiniaceae; genus Symbiodinium; species Symbiodinium pilosum. The sequence continues at coordinate 41,196 of CAJNIZ010030113.1, forward strand.
TTCTCCTCCGTTTCCTGTTTTCTGCTATGGCCATTTGCCTGTCTCCTGTTTGGGGAATTTGGGCTCTCCTACGTTTCCTATGTTTGGTTTTTTTTCTGAGTCTTGTCATTGCACGGACCTCTTAAAGCTACGTTTCCCAAGAATAAGACATGTTTTTTTACTTCAATGTGGACCCAGATTCGGCCGAGGAAGACTGCTGGTCCGGAGTATCGTCGGATGGATCCTCCCCACTTGCCCCGGAAGCTCCTGCCGGTCGCCTGCTTGAAGACGGACTTCACGTACTGCTTCCGGAAGGACAGACTTGCCTGGGTTGCTCCTAGGAACTTAGATTTACTGCATTGGGGAAAGCATATTCATTACTAATTCCATATTCCCATTATGGTACATATTCCCATTATGGTAAATATTCCCATTATGGTAAGTTAATTTACATTCCTTAACAGCCACCCAGTTGCACCACTCGGCTCACTGCGGCTCATGTTTCCCTGGAGAGTCTTCAAGGAGCGGATGGTGGTCTGCTCGAGGCAGTCGGCGGTGAAAAGGAGCTTCGCCAAGGAGTTACCTGGGTTGCTGTTGAGGAACGTAAAATAGGTTACCATAATGGGTTTATATATAGGGTACATAGGGCTTAGGGCCTAGGGTTATCACAATGGCTAGACATGGTAATTGACATGGTTCTCCCAATATAGTACCTTGACTCGAGTTCCTTGATAGCAACCGAGTCACGGTCCTCAAGGTTGGCAGGGTTCACAACCCAAGTAGTGATCCCCGTTGCTAGCTTCTCAGTCACGATCAGATTCTGGTTGGGCGTCTGGAGGACAACGTAGAAGTGGTGTGCCTGCTTGTTGCTGTGGGTCTCGCCCTCAGCAGCCTCCAAGTAGACCTTGCAATTATGGATCTTCTCGCTGTCAGAGATCAACTGCTTGCTCGTTTTGGAGGCCAGCTCCCAGGTGGGAGCAGACTTTGAGAAGAGAACACCCACCTTCTCCTGTGCGAACTTCTCTTCCGTGGTACGAACTTCGAGGCTACCGATCTGGTAGATGCGGAAGATGGTGCCGTCCTCCGTGGTCTGCTTGAACTCAGGCGCGGCGGTGGGCAAAACGTCGGAGACCAGGACTTTGCAGAAGGCGTCGTCGAACTCAACCTTGGTGAAGGCCGACTTGTTGGAGACCTCAAACTTGGGAGCTACGCCGTCCTTCTCAATCTGGAAACGGGGCGTCCAGGAGCAGGGGAAGTCGGTGCCAGGGTTGTCAACCTTGAAGCTACGATCAAAGAAGCGCAGCTTGCGGCGCTCGAGCAGCGACTTCTCCTCGTGGATGAGGCTGCGGAGCTTAGCAGCATACTCCAGGTTGGGATCCGGCGGGGTGAATGCATCACCCTCCTCGGTGCGGTCGCACTGGGGTGAGCTGAAGACCCTCACCAACAGCTCCTTGTACTCTGTCTTAAGATCCTCAAAGTCCTGGTCCCGGAGGCTCTGCAGGAAAGCACGTCCCAGCGTGACCTTGGCTTCCAGGGAGTCTGGGCCACCACTGCAGGCCGGCAGGCTGCCACCGAAGCGCTCCGGCTTGGTGAGGTCAAACTTGTCCAAGTTGAGGTCCACACCCTGAGGCATCTCTGCCCGCTGTCCCAGCTGGAAGCGCTGAGGCATGAACATGGGTCGGCCCGATTGCCCCAACTGCATACCAGTTTGGCCTTGCAATGCATGACGCTGCGCCAGCTCGAAGCGGTCCAGCCCAAACTCCACACCACCATAGATGGCCTGCAGATTCTTCTGGCCACCCGTGAACATGTCAATGAGGCGGCCATTCTTCAGCTGGATGCGGGAGTTGCCACGCATGTTCCAGAGCTGTGGGATCTGCGGGTATGCTTCCTTGGGAGTAGACTTCACGATCTCATCAGCAAGCTTGTACCAAGAAGGATCCAGGCGAGTGTGGGAGTCCACCAAGTACTTTGCAAGCACGGAGGCCTTTGCCAGCTCACGCACATGGTAGACCACGCTCTTGCGCTCCGCGATCAAGTCGAAGTTGCGGGTGAAGGCGTCGGCGAACTTCTTCAGGGGATGCCTGGATTGCTCCGACATTATGGGTATATAGAAAACAAGAAGGCTTCCGCATTCTAGTAGCTCAAAACAAGTTCCTTAACTGCAACCCAGATGCGTGGAAGCCGTGACCGGTGCATCCTCCAAGCCCTTCTTTGTCACAACCTGCTCGCGAGCTTCAACGCCCATCTTCACGAACGGGACCAAGGTCTTGTCCTGTTTGATAACTGTAAGGGCCAAATCAACCGCTTATGGCTTTATGGGATAAATAATATATATATATGTGTAAGGACTATGGTCCATGAATAGAAGCTCTGCCCAAGAAGATATCTGCAGTCGGCCCTATTTTCCAGTTCTTTTCCATTTGATCCTCCACTAAAATTATGTCAATGCTCTTTTCCATGTCCTAAAGCCGAAAGCCTCTCTCTCTTGAAGCCGAAAGCCTAAATCATGAAACCTAATCTAAAACCCTGAAACCGAAACCCTGAACCCTGCACACCCAAACACTTCGACCGTAAAACCTAGACCCTTACCTTGCATGCCCCAGGAATGTCCCGGTCCTGGGCAAGTCTTACCTCAGCTTTCTTCACCACGTACCACTCGCGCCCTGCCCAAGACTTGTCCTGCGAAGTCTCGATGCAAAGAACAACCCGTGATAAAATTGGAAACCCTAAGCCTTTGGTAGGGCAACTACTTCTTGAGAACGCCGCATGAAGAGTTTCCATAAATCTGGGGCCCTCAATGTAGACCCGGGCCCCAAAATGCTACTATCCTCATTATAGGGACACCCAAAAATGTGGTCACAGTTTTGGGAAACCCCCACCCCCACCCGCAGGTTATGCTACTTGGATTTCCACAGCTCTGAAAGCATGGCCAAAGGCCAATTTCAAGTACAAGAAGCAAACATTTACATGAGAGGTGTTGGGCGCTTGCACTGTGATGGAGTGGGCTCCTATCTACAGGACGCACATCATGCAGTCCTTGTCTGAGAGCTCCGACCAGTCGAAGACGCTCAGCATGCCGGCCACGGGCATCTCGTACTCACCCAAGGCAAGCTCCTTGAGGAAGTAATCCGCCTGGAACATGACATCGCCCACACTGGTGCCGGCCAGCCAGCTTGGTTCATAAACCTTCTTTTGTGGGGTCTTCTCCAGGTTCTGGGGGTCCACCGGGTCGAGGGAGAAAAGCGGCTCACGGCTGGCGGTCTTGCGCACCTTCAGTGCCAGGAGGAGGTACTCCAAGTTGACAGCGGCGGCTGGCTCCAGAGTCGGTGCAACCTTCACCGTGCGAGTGACCTCATCGAACACAAGGCAGCAAAGTCCTTGAGGAAAGCCGTTGCAGCCCATGCGCTCGGCCCACTTGGTGTTCTTGGGGACGCTGTCCATGACCCAGCCAATGTCATACTGCCTGCGGCTCTTCAACTTCTTCTCAGCTTCCCAACCAATGCGGCGGTCCTCCTGCCTCTGGGCATCCTCCACAAGGACTTGTGCCATGCACTCCGCGTGCACACAGCTGCCACGTCCTTCGCGGCCCTCATACGCGAACTCCCCCACAGGCATGAGGCATCTGCAGCACAAGGGCACCTGGGATTGTCTCAAAAACTAGCTGCTACATGCACTACAGAGAAGATTTATAGCTTAAATCCTGTAAGAGACCCCATGATGATTCAGAAAACCTCACCTCTTCGCCCTCAGAGTCAACATCCACCGGTGCCGACCTGCGCTCCTTCTTCGGCTTTGGCTTCGACATCGCTGCCTCGATTGCCTCCTTTGGAGCGGTGCGCGGCTTAACCTGGGATACTGGACAAGAAAATGGGAACTACTATAATGGGTTATACAGGGGTTATAGGGCTATATAGGGGTTATACAGGGGTATATAGAGTAAATAATATAGGGTTTTCCCAAATTTAGTAGCTTAAATTAAGTTCCTTAACAGCAACCCAGTGACTGGCTGGCCTACCGCCCAGGGGAAAGCCTTTCGGTTGAAGCCAGGGTTGTTTCCTGTCCTGTTCTCCCCGAACTTCTCCAAGTACTGTTTGAAGGCTTCCTTCTCATCACGCGTAGGGTCCTTTCCATAGACCACCTTGCCGTTGGGCTTGACACTGGTCTTGGCAACGTCCGGCTCGCTGCTTGTGGTTTCGACCTCAGCCTCGAGGATCTCGCCCTCGCTCTTGGACTCCATAACCTCGGTGTTCTCAACACGGACCACAAGGTCTTTGCCCTTCAAATTCACTGTCACCCAGCCCTTGGCTGGACCTGTGCCCGAGATGAGCTCATAGCCAAGGCGTCCATGCTGCCACTCCACTTCCTTGACCTTGGAACCTGTCTCCAAGCGGTTGTCCAAGAAGGCGGAGCACAGGTCCGAGCTTTCACGAACGAGGATGCCGCCCTTGTCCGCGCCGCCAACTACTTCCCACACGGTCGCCATGTCGAACAGAGATTGGGAGGATGCTTGGGATCCAGCTACTCCCACCGATTTCCCAACGGAGGCCTATAAGGAGACCCGAATAAAAACCCTAGCTACAGGTTCGAGCCCTCTTCGTCTGGCAGGCAAGCAGCGCAAGTTTAAAATCAGCAACACTGCCATCCACCGGCATGCCAGAAACAAAGGGCTCCCCTCCCTGGCATACCCGGGCACCCTCGAACAGTTATTAGAAGAGCGTCTTGCAGGGGACCCCCCTATTTTGGGAAGCTCACATCTAGATTGTCAGAGAAGGACTTTGGATTCTTCTGCACCAGCAACCACTAGCAATGTGGGACATTCTAAGGTCCCATTGGGGCACAGCTTCCGCATCATGCGGAATGCCGAATGCCATCATCTGGAAGCTTCATGATTCCACGCAGACGCAGCAAGCCGTCAAACATTGACAACAGTTGAGAACAAATTCAACATGCAGTCTGGCTGCTTTCCTTGGCCGATGCGGCCAGAAATCCTCAAATGCATAATGTTTAGAGGGTTGACGGTGCTTCGGCATTGGGTTCGGGATTTGATGGTCATCAGCTTCCCGTGTTCCGGCTTTGTACCAACCTGCTTTACCCTTGGGCTTCAATGGACGAGGGAAGGATAAAAGGTGATGAAAAGAGGGCTAGAGGGGAACTAGAAAGGATTCTACAGGGACCATTTTGCGAAAATCCCATTTTCGTTCCTTGCGCATAGGCTGTTAGTCTCAACAGTGAAAAAGCCAGGATCTATGACATTACATTCAAGCCAGGTCCCCAAATGCCCCGCAGGGAACTGCAAACCTGCGACACTATGCGCCGTTCTAATCTCTACCTGTCGTTGGAGCCCAGGCGAAAGTCATGAAGTTCTTTTCCTTCGGGAAATTCAGCACTTCGGATTAACATAAAACGTAACTTGACATGATGCCAGGAAAAGAACACTGCTAAGAGACGTATTACGACTTGATAATGGTACCTGGTAAACATCAGGGATAATGTCATTGAGAAAGGTACCTGGCAACCATAGGGGGATATAGGATATAATGATATAACCTGCATGGCTATAACTTGAATGCTTTCCCACCAAGCCTTGGGCCTCACGTGCTCACATTTGGGGCTGGCAGCTGTAACTGGTAGCCTTTTTTCTGGGCAACCTCAAACCCTTAAACCATAACCCCTAACCCCTAAACCCAAGCGCGGACTGAGGCCTGCACTTCAATCCTAATCCATGAGACCCCTGGACAGCCGTTGACAGGGTTCATAAATCGGATCCTGTCTAGAAAGCCTAGTTACACAAAAAATGTTTGGCTACTTTAAGAAAATTAAAGGAAAGTAGGCTTGGTGGGCAGTCTAGCCGCCGCTGTACCGGATCTGAATGCAGGTTTCCACAAATGAGGTCCTTGTGAGGGTGCCCTCATATTCGGGATTTTGCGATTTGGGGGCAAGGGGGGCGAGTCTATAATGGAGTTCCCTATCAATGGCAATGCTGAGCTGCATGGCGGAAACATCACTAGACTCTAGACCCCAGGTCTCTAAGAAGCAGATTTCATCGCAAGAAGCCCTGCGCGCAAATGCATGCGATAGGAGCACGAAGTAATAATCTGTGCATTCCACAGACTAAATGTGTCTTCAAACAAGAACCCCCGGAGCACCACATCGCTAGTTCTCAGTCCCAGTGTCTGCCAGGGGCCCATGTCCTCCCACTCCTCCGTTTCCTCAGAATGGTGCTCTTCTGTCTCTCTCTCTCCCTCTCTCCTTCTCTCCTGTGGACTCAGTTGCCTGTCCGTGGCGTCACAGGCCATAGCAGAGACTGATTCCCAAACGGATTTGAAACCCTAAGTGGAAACCCTCATGAAAGATGCTCGCAAATTTAGCCAAAATCCCAAAAACTCATGGGCAGAATCGAATGAAACGTTCTCATATTCGAGATGGCGCTACATACCCAAGCATTAAGTCCCCTGCAGAGGTAGGTAACCCCCAAGAGGGGCCACATCTTCTAGAACCCACCCCTGATACTCCTAGAATTCCTGGAAGCCTTGGCTCTAAGCACAGGGGTGAGGGGACAAACCAACCATGTTGTCGGCTACTATAAGGTTGCCATGGAAATATTCTGGGGACATGATACATCTCCAAGTCCCGGATTCCTCTCAAAACGCTTGACACCCAGTTGGTTATCGGCCTGAATCCAACACTTTCAAAGACCCCAGATGGTGCGCATGGCTTGAAAACCAGATGAGCGTTTCTGTAACAAGAAGCCCTGAGTGACCCCAGGAGCATGTAGGGATCAAAAAGGAATGTTAGGGGACCATGTGTCGATTACATAGAGGCTGTTTGGAGAAATATCTATTGTTGATTTGAGGCGGGCGGGGACATGACACCGCAATATCACACAACATACCATTCTCCCATGCATGCCTTGTGCACACTGCATACTTACATAGTACTTCCCTTCTAGATTCCCCTCCCTTATGCGAGGGTGGGGCTTCACTGTTCCAGGGGAAGGAATTAGCTGGACTTCAGACGTCGCGCAGACTCCTGACTCATCTTGCCTGCTCACGTGCCACGTGGGTGAACTCAACTGTAATCCCTTCCCCGCAAATATGAGCCCCTCCAGCCCCAACAAGTAATAATGAGTATTCCCATTTTGGGGCTGATGTCCTTGCCTGTTTGGAGGCAGGTTCCACTCTGTCTTATCACACCGTGTCACTCAAGAAGTACGCTACATAGATTAGACGAGCTTCCCAGGGGAGCTGAAATACAAGCTACAACAATGCAAATTTCATGTTTAGGAGGTCCGCAGGCGTTGGGGGAGGACCCCGCAACCTCAACGTGTGCAGCTTCTCCAAATATTAATCTTAACCCTTCGGGCTTGTTCAGGCAACACGGTAAATCAACAAGGGTCAATTGTTCTTGCTACCCTAAACCTCAGGTAATGCCAGGAAGCTACATCACGCTGAACTCAAGGAGTTTCAGAGCACGATTAATGCTCTAGAGGTGCTGCTGAAAACATCCCACTCAAACCCGAACTTTCCCACCCAGTTCTTACTTGGAGGGTCTTGGGGAGTTAGTACGCTGATAACAGGGATAAGTGGAGTCACGATACTTACTGAGCGCCCATGATCCTACAATCAATCCATTGCATTATTAGACCAGAGTAGATACCCTTGATCTCCGAAACACAGAGCACCCGCGAGCCACAAAGAGCTTAATGTAGAGGCCTGAATAATTACCAACAGCATTCCAGTACAAGCCTTACATCACTGTGGGATAATCTTACCCAAAACGCCAGACTCATGTCCGCTTTACCCCGAAACACTATTCTGATAATTGGGGCACCTACATTAATGCTGGCGTGTACAGGCTTCAGATTCGGCGCCTGAAGCTAAGAACGTATCCAACTGGTTCCTCATTCGGATACTACTAACATTGTACCTTTATGTCCCGTACACTGCTTTATTGATATGGGGGTTCGCAAAATTAGGGGTACCATTTTGGGGGTCCCCAGAATAAGGACCATAATTTTTTGGGGTCTATATTAGGGTCCCCTCATTTAGGGAAAGTACCATATACTATTACTCAAACTTAAAATGCATTCAGCACTGAACCAGCCTTAATTCTAGATCCTTTGCCTACTGTCCCCAACCCCAGACCCTCAAACCTTAATCACAAAGTTAACGGAGCTTGTTCAGGGATGCTATATTCCTTTGTTCACTAATAACCCCCAACGAGCAAAATATCCACCCACAAGAGCTTTGACTACCTCAAAAGAAACCCCGCCCCCAACAACAAAGCTCAAGCTCATAGATCCTTAGGTTAGCTCCTTCCTCCTTGCAGCAATAGGGTTCAGGGACAGCAACAATTACCACAAGATAATAGGAGTCATCATAGACCCTTAGTAAACCTCCTTAAAGAACAGCTACTGGGAAGGGGAATTACCCAATCCCAAGGCCAGTTCAAGCCCAGGGACACCTGGGTCCTTGAAAATCTCTTCGCCCACGATCCTTTAGGGCTTCCAATTGAGCTATAGTCTAAGCCCCTGGTATCGCTCTTAGTAAGCCCTGTAATACTCCCCAATGTAATCCCCTATATAACCACCTTTAAGGAGTTTAGGCTATGGCTATAGCTCATTGTAGGGGGCCTGCTTAAAGAGATTTTATGGCTGTAGGTACGCCTTCTGGCTTAAGATTCAAAGGCTTCACGTTTGGCTGGAGTACGGGATGCAGCTTTGGACCGCAACTTGAGAAAGATGTGAGGCTTTGCCCCTTCAATCTGGGCAACCGGTCCCAAACTTAGGCATTTGACGGTTAGGGTTCAAAGGTTTAGGGTTAGGGTAAGGCTTCCGGAGAAACATTTGAGACTATCTTCGGAGTTGTCCCTGTCCAATCTCTGTTTCACACCTGAAGCTGCACTTGTCCAAACTGTGATGGCTGCTGCTCGGGGCCTTATGTCGGGGTTTGGGAAAGGACTGAATCCCTGACAAAATACCATCACTCCTAATGTCCCCGGAGGAAAACACGCCCTGAATACTAAATCCTATGAGGCTACATGAAAAGCTGGCAACTCAAACCCGCATCCCTGAACCCCTTGACTTGAACCTTTCGAAACGCAGAATCCCAAAGTCTAAACTCCAATTCATACCCAAACACTAAATTGTTTTCACTCCCTTAAACCGTAAATCCTACAAAAAAAACTGAACCCCTTAACCCTAAAACCATAAACCCTCCAAGTCCTGATGTCTAAAAGAAACCTAAAGCCCTAAACATTGAATTACCTTGAAACTGTAAAACCCCTACATCCAAAACTCTGAAAACCCCACCCCTGCGATCCTCCAGCCCAGGGCTACGGCGCAGAGACGCGGGCAGGCCAAGAAGATTTCGGCTCTCCGAGGCGCCTGAGCTTCCGGTTTCGGGGTGTTTGGTTTTAGCGGTTTAGGGGTTTAGAGGTTGAGGGGTTTGGGGGTTTAGGGGTTGAGGGTGTAGGGATTTGGGATTAAGGGTGGCTGAGCTTTGGGAATTCGGAGCTTACGGGCGTAGAGCTCATTGGTGGTTGGTAAAAAAACAATAGGAACTACTATATTACAAAGTTCGAGGCTTCGGGCTTACGGTTTGGGTCTAAGAGTTTTGGGTAATTAAGTCTAAAAGTCTCGGAGGCATGAGCTTTACGCTCCAGGCTCCAACAAAATCCATACATTCTGCATGGGTCCACGAATCTTCTCAAGAAGCCGTTTGTGCACGTCAGCTTAGCCAGTTTCCATTTGCCATCGAAGTACGTCATGAAACCACAGGGGAGTAGTTATAGGCGTCCTAAAAAGGCTTTGGACTTGCAAGGTTTATTTGGAGAAAAGCCATGTAAGGGTTCATTTTATGGACAGCACAAGGATACCAGGATTAGAGCACACGAGGTCATATGATGGCCCAAACGCACTATTGCTAACGGGTGTACCAAACCTAGAAATTTGACTACGGGCCACATGCAACGTTTTTGCAGCTACGGGACTCCTGCGGCGTCTGCCTACACCATGCAGAGCTTCACCCATGCATGGAGATTACTAGGGTAGCAGACGGCAGGCAGACACGAGATCTTGCTTGAAGGAATTCTGCCAAAAATGCTAAAACCTGGGCAATCTGAAGCCAGATACCTTGTCTGGACGAAGCCCAGTATCAGTCACCTCCCCCCCCTCAACGTGCTTGGCCCACGCGGACTTCTAAAGGGCTCACCAGTGCAATGAAACAAGCTGGAATCGCTCATGGGACAAGGAGGTGACAAGCAGAAGGGGGAAGGGCTAAACATGCAATGCGCTGGACAGCCTAGTCGACCAGCATTCCAGCAATGCAGCCTGTCATCAGGCATGCAACAGTGCCTGTCACCATTGCCCTGAAGGCGAGATCAGTGAAGTCTGCCTTGCGAGGTGGTGCCAAGGAAGAGAAGCCCCCGACCTGAATGCCGACAGAGCCCATATTGCAAAAGCCACACAGAGCATAGGTGGCGATGACCTCTGCTTGAGTACTAATGGCTCCCTTGGCCTTCAGATCCCCGAGGTTCCTGTATGCCACGAACTCGTTCAGGATTGTCTTTTGGCCAATGAGCAAGCCAACGCTTTTACAGTCAGCTATCGGAACTCCCATCATCAGGGCTAGTGGCCAGAGGAGATAGGACAGCACCGCATCAAAAGTGAGCCCGTTGATGCCCACCAGCTCACCAGACCACTCAAGCGCGGAGTTCAGAAATGCCATGATTGCAATGGAGGCAATCAACATGGCTGCAACAGTTGCTGCAATTACCATGCCCGTCATGACACCGTTCGTGATCGCTTCCAGAATGTTCCTCGTCGGATCTGCTGTGAGGATGTTCAGGGTGTTGGTCTTGGGCAGTTCCGTCTCTGGGTAGACAAGCTTCGACATCGCCAAGGCTGCGGGGGCCGACATCACAGACGCTGCTAACAGGTGATCTGCTGGCACTCCGAAGAGTATGTAGGTGCCCAGCACAGACCCCGCGATAGAAGCGTAGCCGCTAGTCATGGCGGAGTGGATCTCGGAGCGGGTCATGTGGACCAGGAAAGGCTTCACGATGAGAGGCGCCTCAGTCTGGCCTAGGAAAATATTTGCCGCTGCAATCAAAGATTCGCAGTAGCCGGTGCCCATCGTCTTCTGCATGAACCAGCCCAAGCGCACGAAGATCTCTTGAACAATTCCCAGATAGTAGCAGGCTGAGACTACCGAGCTAAAGAAGATGATCACGGGAAGTACCTTAAATGCCATGAAGAAATCCCGGTAGGAGTCACCGAAGACGAATTTGCTTCCTTCATCGGTGAAGCCTAGGAAGGTCACCATGAGATTGCCGAGCTCCTTGAAAGCCTGGTACCCAAACTGAGTCTTCATGATCAGGAGCCCCAAGACAAATTGCAAGGCAATGCCAGTAATCACCTCATACTCATTCTCAGTTCAAAATGGGAAAGCATTGCTCACGGTAGTCCCTACGTGAGACATAGTCTAAACTCCTAGTATCCCCCTTCATAACCACTAGAATAAGCCCCTATACAATTTCAACCCCCTACGTCACCCCCCTTTAAGGAGCATAGACCCTAAACCCTAAACCATAAAACTTGAACTCTAAACCTTATACCCTCAACCCCGAACCCTAAACCCTAAACCCCCTACATACTCCCTGTTCATCTAAGCATGAGGTAAGTTACAGGTCGCCACCGGACTTGGCTCCGGTGGGCGGAGCAAAGCCAGCCAAGCAAAACCAGAAGTAGCAGCCCGCAGCCAGGGATGAGTCGATACCATTGGGCTTTGCTCCAACACCTTGGCCACTGGGTTGGCCCCTAAAACCCTTCGAAAAAATATTAGTATATAGGGTCCCTTATTAAAGCCATTAGGGAAAATATCAAATATCCCAGGGGCCTACCCAGGTCATGACTTCAGGAGGATGGGTTCTACTGCAGGGCTTCTTAGGATAGGAAACCCCTTCCCTGCCTCTTCCCCCAACTAACCATGGGCAGGGCACATAACCAGCAACGTCACCACCATGGCTACCACCATGGCTGCGGGTCCCACACCCGCAGGGCAGCGGTCGCATCGTCGCTGCAGCGGCGCCAGAAGGCTCTCCAAGTCCTTGTTGTAGCGGCTTGAAATGGCATCCCAAATCCTTCGTCGTCCAGCATCCGGGGCTTTTCCAAGGTTAGCCCTTTTCGGGTAACAGTGGATTTTACATTACCCGAACAAAGGGAAAAATGTTTCGCTCTGTACTACATCCAGAAGCTGGATCAGGAAGATGGCCAGAAACACCAAGGAGATTGGAAGCGCTTTGGAAGCGTTGCGAGCTAGAGCTACGCTCAAGTATCCTGTGTTGCTGTTAAGGAACATAAATTAAGTTACTACATTGAAGAAACCCTATGATTTGGTTTAAGTTCTTTAACAGCAACCCAGTATCCTGCCACGAGAAGCCAAAAAAGAACCCTCGACCAGGAAGCTCGCAGCCATGCGGGGCAGCAACTTCCAGGAGCATGTTCACCTTACTGCCGCTTAGGAAGGAAAATACATACTACTATACTGTAGTGCTTTGGGTAGAAGCTTTGGGTAGAAGATGGAAGCGTCTGCATTTTTGCGAATGATATGGGGAGGGAACCCAATGGAAGCATGTAGCGAAGCATGTATCGATCTATTCCCTACTGACCGCCAGCAAGCCGCCGTTCTTGCCGGCGTTCATCTTCGACGAGAGCTTCTCCGGAAAAAGTGGCCAATCGCCGTCCTGCAGGAATCGCATGATACTAGATCATGGCATCATAAAGTGTGTTTTAATCGAGTCCAATTTGGGGGAGGTCCACAAATGGAGGCCCAATATAAGCCCCAACGAATCATAGCTAATCCACAAAAAAGGGGGGCCCGCATTTCTGAAAGCCCATGAATCTCTCTCTCTCTCTCTCTCAGCACTCAAGCCCATGAATCACCTCCCCCTGAGTTAACTCCCCCTAAAATCAAACATTCCCCATAGATTCTTGTATACCATAATGGGACTATTTAATGTCAGAGGGTGGAACTTCCGTATTCGGAGAATGGATTCTGATTGGTTGTAGACCATAGACCTCTCCGTCGCTGTGTAGTGCTCGGCCATGTACCCCTGCGGGGGGAACCAGCTCCTTGTTGTTGCTTACGGAGGAACGAGGGTAATTAGTGATGTATGTATATATAATATTATATATGATCTCACAATATCGCGGGCTGGGAAGGAAGACAAGAACTACGTGGTACTACTGTAGGGATGTCTCTCAGGATTACTTCTACTGGGGGTTAGTAGGGATCAAGGGCATATATCATATGGGGATTATACGAGGCTTCTATTAATGACTATATGAATATCATTCATAGTCTTACATTTTATTATTGGTTCGTATTCCCTACTAAGCACTAGGAAGCAGAAATACTGGCAAGGCTCGTCCAGGCCATTCGCGGCACCAGAGGCCGCCATGCCAGAGCTTCTCAAAACTGCGGTTTAGGGTTTAGGGTTCCCGGTTTAGCGGCTTAGCGTTTAGGTTTTAGGGTTTAGCGTTTAGGGTTTAGGATCTAAGGTTTAGGGTGATTCTTGTTGGCGTGTTGCTTAGGTGAGACGGGCATATAGTATATAAGGATTCTATACGAATTAGATCACATGCTAGTTTATGGTGGGGTAACTCGACATGTTGGACTACTCCGGTGTTAAATCCGTATAAGGGAATCTTACATGCGAGAAATACATTAGGAAAATGTAGCCCCCTTGCGATCACCGTTAAGGTTTGGGATACGAGTTGGGGCTCTGGGCAAACTTTTGCAAAGGAATCAAGGTGCCGGTTGACATCTTCGCTCATGCACACGGACTTCCAGGGCCAAAGTTCCGGCCTTAGGTTGTGTCTCGACTGTCTTTACATTGGAGTCCAGGGTTTAGCCTGGGCTCTTGAGCCACACTCAGCTGCAAATCCAGGGGTTTGCGTGTCCTACCATCGCACAAAAAGTCGCGGCCACCGGAGCCCGCCACAAGTTGTACAAATAAAAAGGCGAAGCTGTTTAATCCAGCTTTACAAACGGGCATAGTATCCTTAACAAAGGAACTGCCGCCTGCCTCTCTATGGGGTAGAGTGCCTTATGGCCTGTTCAGAGCCTGTGAGCTGCTGGCACCTATGCTCTAAATCCAAGGCCCCGAAGCTTTGGGTTTTTTAGGGTTTAGGGTTTAGGTTTGGATACCAAAATGTCCATCAGTCTGTCTGGGAAAATCTTGCCAACCACGCCCTTGGCACATTCGCGCTCTCCAGAAACCATGACCTTGAGACAAGGCGACACGCTTGATTCATATAGGTTCATGCAAACTACCATGCGTAGATGTGCAGGACGTATGGGATGGAGGGAGTTTCCCCTATGATTAAGTCCGCCTACTTGATGATCACAAAAGAATGTTTCTCTCAGAAAAATCCATCCCTTGCGCCTAAATTCCTACAGCCTGAAACTATTCTGCTGAGGGAGACGAGGAGAAGGCCGACGAACGGCAATGTTAAGGCTATGCCGCTATGCGGATACGTGTTAGACTCATAATTGAGAAAGGACATTGTGTGTGCGTGTGTTTCTTTACTTGGCTTCTTCGGGCTCCTTATGAGCAGAACTGCTTCCAACAATGACCCAGATATTTCGGCGACAATGCAACGATATCACCCGAACCATCTCTCCGTCAAGGAGGAAGTCCTGTTGCAGGACTCACATAGCGTGAGGCCATGTTCTGCCCACGATCACTCTGCGCCAAGTGAAACCCAGGTGAGCAGTGTTGCAACGAATGCCAGTAAGAACTCTCAAAGGAAACTCGCAGAAATATGCAAACGGAAGATTGGCTTGGAAACGAACACTTTCTACCAAGCTTGGATGCGCAAATCTAAACAATGTTTGTGATGTGCAACATGCAGACAAACAGGGCCACTAGTCTCCTGCAGGCTGGGAGACTCCATAGACATCTGGGTGCACAGTTGTACAAGGACTGAGTAGGCCTGGCCCTCGTTGACAAGGTAGAGTTTGTGTGTAAATTTGGAAGGACTGGGCAAGAAAAGCATCTGCAAATCAATCCCAGTAATCCGAACCACCTGGTCTTTGGTCAGAAAACCTGAGACCAGCTGAACCTTATCTCTGGACGCATCCCTAGCATGGAGAGCCCCTTGAAGCGCATGCCTTGAACCCACTCCCCCGGGTTCCTCCAAGCAGGGCACACAAAAGAGCATGCTTGAAAAGTCTTCGAAAGATTGTCTTGCAAAATCTCTGTGCCTGTAGTTGAATCCTCGGCTCCTGGAGTCGTTAAACCCTAGCCCTTAAACCCTAGCCCTTAAACCCTACTACACCCTACATGCTAGAACTCCGAGGCTCCCTGAACCCTTGATCCTGAACGCGAAATCCAAAACCTTGAGCCTCAGGCTTCACAACCCACAAACCGCCGAGCCCTACACATGAGCCAAGAGTCTGATCTCGGTGCGTCTTGTGGGGGCCCAGTAGCTCGTGTCGGATGGCAGGGTTGGCGCCTTCAACCTGAAATCTCAGATTTGTGGTTTAGGGCTACGGGTTTCTGATGCTAGAAGGAAGAAGACTACACGAGAAGCGGGTCCTTCACAAAAATAATGTGTATATCCCAAACTCCGAATGGGGTTTTCTGATGATTCTACCAGGGTGTAAGAAAATGTCGGGACGGGGCGTTCAAAAACAAATGCACATTTTCTTTTTACGAATCTACCTCACTGGAAAGATCACACGCGGCGCGTACAACAAGTCGTAGAATACGAAGAAGCTGCAGCCGCATCAGTACTAGTCATAACACAAAAAAAGAGGAGGCGCAGCAGTAGCAGAAGTAGTACAAGTAGCAGCAGTAGCTCTTTCAAACGGTTGTGGCGTCGATCCTCTCAGCCACCAACCCCTTGCAGAGACCAGAAACATCTGGACCACCATCAGCCAGCGGATTTGTCATCCAGCCAGCTCTGAATCCAAAATGCAGCTTTAGCCAATTTGGTGTACGATTCAGCTGGGGGCTTTGGAAGTACCAGGTTACCAACTGCTTTCAGAACTGATGTGCTTTTGTTTGGTCCTACAACACTTGGTTGGGGGGGCACACAAAAAATTAACGACTGCACTTCCAAGTACTTGAAACACCCAGGAAAACAGCCCGAGTGCAACAATTCCTCTGCTGAATTTTGGTGGTTCCAGGACGCATCGGCAGACACGAAACAAGAGGGTGCAAAAGCCGTCAGGATGTTCAGCGCATCGTCCCTTCCCTGGTTCAATGGCAAGACTGAGCCAAGCCACGCTGGGGTAGATTCTCCCTGCAGGCACGCTTACCTGCAGCATCGCATCCTCCTGGGCGGGAATGTCCTCGCAGGATTCAGCGAGTTCAGCGCTGGATGCACAAAAGCCTCGCGATGCTGCGAGATCCAACCAGCAGTTCAAGCTACTAACTACCATGTTCTGGGATGTCATGAGAAATAGGCATAGACCGTAAAAGCCGCTTCAAGGACCAGAGTCATCACGACACACTTTAACAAGGCCCCGTGTCCAGCATGCAAGAGTACTGCACGCCGTCCCAGGCCATCCGCATGTTTATCTCCTCACCCGACCTCGGACAGGGCTAGGCAGCGAACAGGACACATAAAGATTGAGGTCGAGGATGCGGGCAGCGCGATCAGAAAAAACTGTGCCAAAAGCCATTCCCTACATGTACAACCTGCTTCAAATTATGTAACACTCGTTCTCTCCCCCCCCTCTTGCTCCCTCTCTCTCTCTCTCCCTCCCTCTCGCTCTCTCTCTCTCTCGCACACACGGGTGCTTGCAACCATTGGCCCAAGCTCTAGCTCCAAACCTATTTGGGCTTGCTGGAGGCCCAACAGCTCTAAACCTTCAATACTGGAGCCCCACATGTAGCCAAACCCCTTCCTGACCCCTGAAGGCCAATCTCAAATCAGGCATCAGACTAGACCCCCAACATCCCGTGACTATTCCTTTCAGCTGCCTGCCCGAGCCCTTACACGAACTAGGACAAGGGAGACGAAAGCTTACTGGTGCTTCAGGGGGGGGGGGGGGGGGGCGTATAATCCTCCCCATATTCAATGCCCATATTCACTCTTCCACTTCCCTTTTGGCACCAATTAGAAAAACCCAGGGCCCGAACACCCTGAGATAAAGATCTTACGCTCTTACCCATCCTGGAACTCTAGAGCAAAAGGACGCTCGTTCTTTGGGGGGTCTAAAGTCAGCAAAATTGAGCCCAGAGTGGTTTCAGGAAACAGCCTCTAAACCCTACAAGCCTTAAAACCTTAGCTTCGTTGGGGGGAGAGGCTGCGCGACATGCTCTTGTTGTCCTTGCAGCTGTTCCACCAAACTGCATTTAAAACTTAAAACCTTGGTTCCTAATTGGGGAACCAGGGGCAGTCCCCAGAAGCCCTGCAGCACGCACTCACCCAGCCTCGGACCACGGATTTTCTGCCAAGAGGCTGAGGCTTTTGAGTTTAGGGTGTAGGCTTGGGG
>CAJNIZ010030113.1:60977-148284 GCA_905231905.1 Symbiodinium pilosum
CCCCCCCCCCCCCCCCCCCCGGTAAGCCCTGCCCTAAATAAGCCCGTAATAACCCTAACTCATATATCTATAGAAGCCAGTCTTGGCTCCGCTAAACCCGAAATGCCGGCCAACAGTCGCTCAGATTTCAACACATACCCGCGGAGGATTGGACCCCCAACTAAGGTAGAGCAAATAGTGCAACTTCCCTGCCAAACAGCCAGTCTGATGACCAGGATCGTAGATGGAAAGATTGTACATTTGAGTACGCACGAATAAGCTAAGTATGGAAAGGCTGTCGAATGGCAATGCTACATTTCAGAATGCCTGAGCTTGGGCTAATTCGATTTCAGCCCCTGCAAGTGTGAATCTCAACTACACAGAACCCCAGACCCTCACTTCTGACCGGCCAGGCGCACAGTGCAACCCTTAATGCTTCCCTGCCCAGTACCTTGGTGCTACCCGCTACCTTGCCTTTCTATCTAGGGGTTCTAAAGACATGGGTCCCTTTTGGAAGGAACCGAAGAAACATGAAATGAAATCCTGCGGTCCCTGTTGGTGCCCCCTATTTATGGAAACTACCATCTCAAGCCCTGAAGCCTCAATCCTTCCCCCACACCCATCAGTGACCTTGCCAGGAAGATCCAGCTGTTCCTTTTTCTCAGGTCCGGAGGCTACTTTGACCTGGCTGCTGGGATTGAACAACATCAGAATGTGGTGCATTGGCGAACAGAAACCTATGTGTTGAGGACACGACAGTACTTCAAACAGCTGTATGACTTCTAAGGCTTACACTTGTGGTCTGGAGTGGGGGAGTAAACTGCAGAGTCACTACCATCTCGTTGTGGCAGTTTCATGCATAATGGCGGTGACAGCGATACTAGTGGTTGTAACGCTATGAACGGCACTCATCAGCAGCAGTATCATGAGCAACGAGAGTGTGGGCAAAAATGATGAAAGAAACAGGCAGGGTTCCCACACAAGGCCCATAGTCATAAGAGCGGCTTTATACAAGGCCGTGTCCAGTCCCGTACAACCATTGAGTAAAGATCTACTAGTACTATTCACTACTCCTAATACTATTCCTATTTTGGTTACTATTACGATCACTATTGCCATGACTACGACGACGACAACTACGACGACGACGACTATTTCTACTACTACTTCATCATCACCATCATCATCATCACATCATCATCATTATTTATATCACAATCAGTATCACCTGTACTATTGCTAAGATTATATTACTCTGACCACTACTACAACCATTGCCAATACTAATCCTGTTATGCAGAACTGACATATCGGTTCACACATGAGGCACTACGATAGAGGGTTCAAGTCATGCGCACACCCCACTGAAGGCTGAGGGGGTAGGCTTTCAGTGAGGTGGGGAAAAGAGTCGGCAGTAGTCTACCCTACGTTGCAAGCGAGGAGAACTTGTGGGCTGATTCCACGAACACACCCGACAAGGATTACTACAACCTACACCCCGACCCTCAGGCTCACCTTCCTCTCCTCCAAATCAGGAGGTTGCGTCAGTGCGGAGTCGTCGGCTTCTTCGACGGCTTTGCCGGGAACTTCATAAGGCCTTCAGACTTAGGGTTTTGGGGAGGTAGGGGTTATCCAGAGTCTAGGGCTCTGGGATTCTTCAGGGTGTGCGTTTTCGGTGATGATGTCCAAAGAAGCTTGCCGAAGAAGAGCGTGCCTCTTGGTTTCAGGCGCAATGTGGTAGCCATTTCCATTCCTTGGTAGTTCAGCAGGGTTGAGGTGGGTTTAGGTAGGGATGTCCAAAAATACGGGTTGGGGCCTGGTGTGGTGGACTTTTGAGTTTCGGTTCCAAGGTCAAGGACCGTACCATAAATGGGTAGGGCGGGGGCTTGGGCTGTCAACACGGGACACGACACCATATGTGGGGAAAAGTCAAGCAGGGCATTCATGTTGTCGCGAACTGGCAATCCACGGCATCCCTCTACTGCAGGTGCAGCAGCCCTTGGGCACGTGTTAAAAGGATTAGGCGGTTGATGGATGAAATCATGCATGACGCGAAGTATACTATAGTACCACAATCCTAGGCCTCAGGTATGTAGGGTCATGCTTGATCTTGTCCATCGACAGTAGGGATGTAGAGGGTGGAGGGCCCAACTCCAAATAGGGAATTCTCTCGATACTTCCAAAGCGGGCCTGCGAAAACCGCATGGGTTTTAGATTGTCTCAACGCGTTGTGCTAATCGAATTGCCCCCAGTGCCAAGGGGCAAAATGAGCCTTGCATGAGCATGTTCCATTTTTCTTGATTCTCCAATATTTAGTGGTTCACTTCCCACATCATACCAGAAGCCATCTCGCAAGATACCATGCTCGTTCCTACATAGCCCGTGTAGAATTCGAACATGAATCGCCAATGGCCTCTAGTTTCCCCTGCGCACCCCAAAACGAGTTAGAACTGGCTCAAGAAAAATGCCTACTAGTAAGCCCTAAACTCAACTCATGCTCAGTTTCTGCGGTAGGTGAAAGGCACCCTGGGCCGCAAGCTGTGCGACCCGCGGCATCCCCACGTCGCGACAGGCGTAGTGCGATAAGCATGGGCGTGGGTTCAAGGGTTGGGGCTAGGGTAGAGGGTTCATACCGGGCAATACAGGAATTGCATTGGGTCATCGTGCTTCGATGGCGCCTGGGAAGCTGCAGGTTTTGGAGCGACACGGCTTCTGTTGACCGTTTGGGGTTTGAGAGCTTGCAGAAAAAGAGTCAAGGCTCATGAATCGTGAGTTCACATACTTGCTTTGATGGACCTTTGCGGCGACGTGCTTGAAGAATAAAAAGCCATGCAGCAGACCCTCTAAGTTTCCAACTGAGATCTGCACTACGCCAACATGATATGGGCATTTCTGGGTGTGCCCCCGAGTGAGATCTCGAGTAAAGCCGTTTCTTTGAAAGCTTCGGATACCTGTCGAACCGTGGAGTTGACTTCTAGAACCTAGCAAGACCCTTCAATTACTGCGGCGCCTTTCAACCCTGCGATTTGCTCTGCTTACTGAAAGGCCTGAGTAAGTTGCCAGTATCATCATTATCATGCGAAATCATGTTTTGAAGCTTCCAAAACAATAGTTGGACGAGGAATCAAAACCCACGATACTGGTGACAGATTAGGCCCCGTACTATGCTCATCCTCCCTCCAGGCTCATGAAACACGATGCTGCTGCCAAGGGGAAAGCTTGGGCAGAAATGGGTAGTAAGGCACATCTGTGTAGCCACAGTAGCGAGGATTTTGTAACCCGCCAAGCAGTATAGTCACATGAGCTATAGTCTAAACTGCTAGTATCCCCTTAGTAATCCCTATAGTACCCCCTTTATACTCCGCTATATAACCCCCCTTTAATGGGTTTAGACTACAGTTCACATGATCTTTAATAGGTCCTATTTTGTTGGTGAGGAGGCTTGGGGCTCCACAAAGCTTACCCTACTTGATCTGGCAGTTTCCCACGATGAGGGTTTAGGGTTTAGCGGGGACCCCAGTGTAAATCTCCCATATATGATAATCCATATTTGTAGGACCCCAAAATGGTACCCCTAATTTTGGGAAACCCCCATCTGAGAAGAGGAAAATCCTTCTTGCAGATTCATGGCAGCTTAAAGACTAAGACTGCCGTTTTGGCATTGCTATATACATATATACATATACTCACTGGGTGCTTAAGGAGAGTGGGGGAGTGGATCCCTATAATCATACTTATATAACCCCCATATATACCCCTAGAATGGTACCTATATTCACTGCCCCACTCCCCCTTCGGCACCAGTAGGTATAGTAAGGACTGAGTCTTCTGGGGTTCGCAGGTATCAGGTTCCATTTACGGAAACCCTTATGTAATGAGAACAACAATATTGACCGAGAACCCCTAATCCCTTCCCACTAATATTAACCCACCCCCAATATGAAATATCGGGTAGCGAGTTAATATTGGGGGAAAGGAGTAATCCTCAAACTTTACATTGCTGGACTTTATCTCACGCCTTCCAGCCCTTTGGCTCTTCTGCCCGAGGGCTTTCAGCAAGTGTCAACGTCCGAGTTTCCAGAATCTTTCGAGCCCGATACGCGGATTCTCTGTACAACCCTAAACCCTAAGTAGTAGTCTCTAGTTTGTTTTCCATTATCCCTATATAACCCCATATTATACCTGTATATTCACAACAAGTTCAGTAACAGAGCTCTGGACAAGGAATAGATTGCCAACAAGAATCATGCTTCTAAACGGTACAGGAGTTGGAGGATCTGATGTCTTCGGGCTTTGCACGGGGATACGCCCGTTTGCATGGGGAAGTTCATTGAGGGAGGTAGCGGGTGCTGCAAGAATTGACAGTTTTGGGCAATGGCGCAACTCGAAGCTCGAAGCCCGGAATACTGTTTGCCTTGGGGAGTTTAAGTGATCTCAACCCAGCTTTATCATCGAGACCCTCAAAACCTCGCGTGGAGCTTTCTCAAAACCTGGTGGCCTGAAGGACCTCGGGATATGTCAAGCCCCTCGGGATTCATGCGCTTCTTGGGGGTTGACGGTATGTCGACAAGATCCTTCACTGCTACAGCTGGCATGAAGGGGGTTCGCAACATAACATCATGGAAACTGTCCCAACTCTGAGAGCAAACCATGAGAACAGGCAACGATTTCCATCCATGACAATTTTTTGGGTGGGAGGAGAATTACTTTGTAAAGGGTTCATACATCCAGTGCGAATAAGAATTCGCATGTATACCTACAAAGAGTACATGAATATATATATATATATACACACTACATATGCCTCTCTTCCCGCCCCATGCCCAAGACACCCCTCAAATTCCCAATTACACACTCCGCCGTTAAGAGGCCGCAGATTCTGGAAACCGCCACACCAGAACGGCGCTACAAATGCCAAGCCTCATCTTATAATCGGGTGCAATGCAGGTTGACTGGGCTTCAGGCCCATATAGTCCCCCTTAAGTAGATAGAATATGGCTTTGGGCATATTATATTAAGCTTGTTGCTGAGCAATACCTGGAGCCCATGCGGGAGTAGGGCTTCCTTTCGGAATGTTCCCTGGGCGCAATGCCTGGTTAACCCGGCTTGCTAAGTATGAGCCGTGCTTGAGTAAGCATGCTATCGGGGAGTATGGCTTGCCACTTTAGATTTTGCAGTTTGGTGGTCGGACTTTTAGGATCAAAACTTAATACATACAGCTACTAAAAGACTATGCAATGAAGAATGGTGTTGTTGCTTATCGCGGCGGCTACAGTCTCAAGAAGGTGCCTTACCCCAAACTACTTTGGAAAAGGCTGTTCACAAAGACCAAGCAGGTGTGCAAACTAATTCCTAGAATGTAGCAACCTGAGTCAGTCAAGGCTTGACAAGAGCTTCCGCCCATCCCGGCAGAGAAACTTGAAGCATAAGCTCCAATTTCCATGTGCAGTTAAACAGTTCTGGAGTAAAATGAGCCATTGTCTAAACTCCTAGTATCCCCCTTAATAAGACCTGTAGTAGTCCCTATATAATCCCCTATATAACCCCCTTTAAGGAGTTTAGACTATGGCTCAAATAGCACTGCCATGCCTCACACTGTGGGACCTGAGCTGAGATATACATTAAGGTAATATTGGGATAATGGAAAAGAAAATGGAAACTACTGTAGTATATCAGGGTTATATGGGGATAATGGAAAATAAAATGGAAACTACTATAGTGGGGTTCGCTAAGGATGCAGTGTTTGAGCTTCATGCGGAGTTTCGGCATGACAGTTTGGTTACGGGCTTTGCGCTTGAGCTAAAGGTTTCAGATTAGGCTTCGGCATGAGGCTTTGGGCTAGTGAGGCGTTTAGGGCTTTAGAGTTTTGATGTTCACGGCCGAGTTTTTACTGACTTAGGGCTCCTGCATAGCTCCTCGTTCTAAGCAGACAGCGCTTGGCGGGCCAATTAATCAAACGTTCTGATTTATCCGTTGGGTCTTGACATCGTGTCGCCAATCTCGTCTGCAGCTTTGAGTCTTTGAGGAATCCAAGTATCCTGTCTCAAAAGCACAGACCCTAAATTCCAGAAACCGAAGCTACAATCCTAAACCCCATGTGTCTCTGTATACCCCTGTAAAATTCTACAAGCCCTTTAGAGGGTTTTTGGCAACCCCCTTGTGAAGAGGCAAAATTGGTCCAGGTGCATGTCTGGTGGTGCGCGTTCCCTGTGTCGCAAGGATGGCAGAACCAAACCAGGATGACATAGCGAGGCAGATTGCCCCAGTGGCTCCTGAATGAGGCGCGAACTCTACTTTGCCAAAGTCGCGCTTTGAGTTCGAAACACAACACAACCGGAGCAATATGAAACCGACAAGCATAGCCAGCTCCTACCCTTTGTGTTCTTTTTGATTGCCGAGGCCCCTAACGGTTCAACTACAGAAGCTCTGTTTGGGCACTAAGTTCTTGGCCGAATCTCTTGATCCTGAAAGTAGGTAGGCCCCAGGAACCCAAGGAACCAAATGGTAAAAGAGCCTTACTACTCTTGTTTGAACCTACTGTGGAGGGGACGCTCTGACTCCACCAAGCATCACCATGTGAGGGTAGGTGTCATCGAAAAGGATGGCCTCACCCTCAACCCATAATCGCTTTTGGTCAGCAACCTCAGCACGGATGGGACCAAAATCCTGCATGGTCCTAGATGCAAAGTACCTCGGGAACAATGGTCTGCCAGTAGACTTAATAGGGTCATATCAACATTACAGAAGCTTTATGTCACCTTAGTTGTCATGTCACGTTCCATGTGATTTTCCATTGGATTCTCCATTATCGGGGTAATATCCATAAACTCTACATAATCCCTATAGAACACATACAGAAACCCTTTGTAATCCTCTAGGATCCCGTTAAGCCTATAGAATCCCTGTGAAATCCCTATATATCCCCTATCCTATATAATCCTTTAAAATCCCATTAAGCCTATGGAATCCCTGTATCACCCCTATAGAATCTGCTCTTTTGCAACAGGCTTGCGCGTACGCGCGACGTCCTGCCTAAACCCTGAACCCTAAACCCTAAACAGAAACCCTACATGTTTAAGCCAAGCAGCCGTTAAGCCTGCCTTCATCGGCTCTGGGGCTATCACCTCCAGGCGCAACTTGGGGGTGGTTCTAGGGGCCCTTTGCGGCGGTTATGGGGGATATGTTGGGATATGTTGGGGTTCAGGGCTTCAGGTCAGGGGGGTCTAGTAAGGAATGAAAAAAAAGAGGGAAGAGACGGGTTTACAGGCTTTGAGCTTCAGGATTTGTAAGGGGTTCCAAGGGGACTTACGGTACCAGGCAGGTCGGCAATGGGGATAACTGGGGTCGCGCCATCTCTTGCGAAGGCTACAAGTATGCTTATGTCGTCACCGTGACCCTCAACAAGTTAACTTGCTCTCAGACCCACACTTATGTGCTAGATGGTGAGAGTGTGCGTGTATACATGTACGTGCATACATACATACATACATACATACATACACACTTACTTACTTACTTACTTACGTACGTACGTACTTACTTACTTACTTACTTACACATACATACTTACTTACTTATTGACTTATTCATACCTACACTGTAAAGGGCTCTAGCTGGAGAACCCGGCAGGGCAGGAACCTGGACTGAAGAGGACCTAGTTGCTTCCGCTTTGGGGTCTGTTTTCCTCCTTGCTGTATCTTAAAGCTTCAGATGCGCTTTCACGAAAACGTCCAAAGCATTGGGCCCTGAAGCCCTAGCTGTCCAGCTCCCCAGAAAACCTTGCAAGGTTCTATTGATACTTGGCATTGTTGCGACGGTGTACATCGCCAGCCATACTTGCTGGGTAATCTTCCTCCCAAGGCAGTGGTTCAGCCAACAGTGGTCCAGATACCAAATACTTGAATCACCATTGTCCTGCCGAAGAAACACCATACGAAGTCCCAATCCCTCGAAGCAATAACTGGCAACTTTTCTGCCGCCCAGGTGGCCGACAGGTGGGCAGAAAGCCGTGGGCCATTGCCGTAGTGCGGCTTCAAGTGAGTCCCAGGGTTCAATCGCACCTGTGCTCCAGGGAAACGATATGGAAGTTACACTCCCCATCCTCCCGTCCACCAAAGCAATCACGCTGAAAAGCCGATGCAGACCAATACTGGTACAGATGCGACGAAGATTTGTAACGACTATAGAGGCCCAAGCAGCATAATCTTGCCACAAGTGAGAAGATTTCGTTCTACACCATCATGGGTTTCAGGTTCAGGATCGAGGACGGTTGTCGAGTTCAGAGATGTTGGGGATTGCAAAAACAGGGGGGGCGCTGCATGAACCCCAATACAATGTAATCCTCATTTTAAGGACTCTCAAAAATGGCTTCGGCCAGGCTTAAAACATGTCCAAGCCGTAAGTTACCGTAATTCCTATGCCCCATTTGGGCCCTGTTGATGTTGATGAATGCATCATCCATGAGGCTGTAGAATTTTAACTTGCAGAAAAGCCGCATAGTTGACGTTCATGAACTTGCAGTCGTTGATCTCTGGCCGCGAGCGTATAAGCTCGCAAGTCATGGGAGCCAGCTGGCAGAACACCTGCTTTAGCAGAGGCTCCCCTTACTTCATGAGGTCTGTTAGAGAGGCTCCAAATTATATAGAGTACACTAACATACTATAGTAGTTTTCCATCTTCTTTTCCATTACCCTATAGAACCCCTATATTTCCCGTCTATTCATGTCATCCCCCTAAACCCTAAATCCTAAAACCCTAAATCCTGAACCCTAAACCCTACGTAATCCCCTATACAACGCCTTAATCAAGTCTGTTAGAAAAGTTCCAAAAAAGAGGGATCCTAATTTTTCAGCCGCCAGCTTGAGCTTCCAGTATCCTGATACCTCAACACCATGACACTGTATAAGGAATCTTGGACCATACAGGGCTTCGGGCTTAGGATTTAGGCTTATACAGGGTTTAGGGTTTCAGGATCAGGGTTATATAGGGGTTATATAGGGGATATATAGGGGATATATAATGGGATAATGGAAAAGAAAATGGAAGCTACTATTTCGGGCTTTTGGTAAATATCTAAGCCCGGAAGGTAATTTCGGGACGGGTATGGAATTTAGAGGTTTACGGCTCCCTTACAGCTAGTGTATAGGACTGGTTGGAAAGATGCGTGCTGACAACTGGGTACTGAGCACACTGTAACTTCAAACCCTGCATGCCCTGAATTTCAAGATTCAGGGTTCACAGTAGGGATCTGATGGTTTCCTGAAATCAGGGGGCCCCGATATAGACCCCAAAATACTATATTCCTTATTACAGGGATCCCAAAAAGGTACCTCTAATTTTGGGAAACTTCATGAGTTCCACCTCGAACCAATTGTGGTAGCGGACAATGCGCAGCGTGTCCCAACCACCAGGTGTCGCGAGGTGTTCTCTTGACGGGTCGATCTTCATGAGCTGCTCAAAGACCTGGTTAGTTGTTAAACTCAAGGCTTGCCGCTGGGAACCATATGTAGCACACTATCACTAGTACTATTACTATATTAGTATATTACTATATTACTATATTACTATATTACTATATTGCTATTACTCTTTTACTATATTGCTATCACTCTTACTAGTACTATTACTCTTACTATTACCATCACTGTTACTATTACCATTACGTTACTGTTACTTACTATTACCATGCTGGCTCTGAGAGAGACACGGTACATGTATCTTGGTGCCTCATGTGAAACTGTGAGCCCCTGCGAGTATTTATGGGATCCCAGGAAATCTCCCTGCACCACCACAGGGTTCAGGGTTTTAGGGGTTGAGGTTTAGTGTAATCGCAATGCAATGTAAGCTTAAACACAGAGGTCCCGGCACCAGCAAAACCTCAAACAAACAAATATCAAGAGACTACAGAAAAGAACAGACCGAGAGCCGTCTGTAGATCCGGGTCCTTCAACTGGGTTGTCCTTTAAGCCCTCCGAATATCATTTATCTTCATGGTTCTCTACAAGATAATGGGGGAACTTAAAACGATCCCAAAGGACAACCCAGTCAAAGAACACCACTTTCTAAAAAGTAGTCAAGACCAAAATAGAAATGCGCTGGAGCCGCTGGAGGGTCAGGCCAGTACCGGCCCAGTTCTGATTTTAGGGCTATGCAAGGCAGCTCCTTACCCCAATCACAAAATCCCCTAAACCCTAAACCCTAAACCCTATAACAAAAGCGCCAAACTTACTCCATCAAACAGCAAGGTGCGTCGCCCGGCTCGTTCAATATCGCCTGTAGCTCCGCCTTGAAAATGTGGTGGTTGTCTTCCAGCCATTTGCCTGTTAAAATGGAATATAATATAATATACCATAATATATCATAATATACCATAAATATACTATCCTATACCATAATATGCTATAATGTACCATAATATACTATAATACACCATCATATACTATAATATACTGTAACATACCATAATTTACCATAATATACCCATCATATACTAGAATATACTATAATATACCATAATATTATACAATGTACTATAATATGCTATAATATACTATAATAGAAGGTTTCAGCGCAAGGGCTTTCAAATAGGTTGTGTGTTTAGGTTTTAGGGCTTAGGTCAACCCAACTACCCAAACATGTAATAAGCTCCCCATATACCCCATATTCTATCTACTTAAGTGGGGCTATAAGTCCTTTAACCTTCATGGTGTGAATCAGGCCCTCATGCTGCCTATCAAGCCAAAAACGAGTAGTTGGCTATTTTGGGCTGTCAAGCTCTAGCCAACATGGAAAACAACGCATGCCCACTGTTAAGCGGACCGCAATCCCCGCACCCTGAGAGTAGTAAACGCCACCACATTCTGTTGCATGTTTCGAGGGGGATGGCACTAGTTCGGGGGAGGTTAGAGGAGCTCAGCTGGAAGTGCTATGCTTGTAGTCTGCTTAGGGAAGAGACTTCAACAACCAAACAGAAGGCTCAAACCCCCCAAATGGCAATAGAGACAGGGAAGCTTTCAACGAACTTGCAGAGGGCTCAGCACCATTCTTTTTCTGCGCCCTGAAGCACCAGCTCAAAACCCAAAAGATTTTCATGAAACGTCCAAACACTGTTTGATACGATAAGAAACTTTATGCAATCCACTCAGCATTGGGCAAACATGATTTTCTGGACGAGATTCCCAATCCCGAAACCTGACCAAGGCCACATGCGTGGCGTGAAGGGTGCATGACCTACAGTCTAAACTCCCAGTATCCCCCTTAATACCCCCCTATAGTCGTCCCCTGTAATCCCCACGTAACCCCTTTAAGGAGTTTAGACTATAGCTCATATGGATTAGGACTGGGGTTTACGGTTCGAAGTGTAGGAATGTCCTTTGCTTACCCCGAGCAGACTGGGATTGATCTTGCTAGGCCACAAAGCCTACCCAGCCAAGGATGCAATAAATACTGTTGATGGATGAAATCTTGCACCACCTGGGGCCCTGAATTCCTGTAATTGCTAGGACTTTAGGGACTGTAGGTGGTGCAAGATTGCCTCCATCAAAAATATCTCTCAAAAATCATCAATCCATAGCCTACGGCCCTTCAAAAAGAAAAAAGTATGTGTGTATGTATATATAGACAAGGATATAGGTACATATATATATATGGCCACTTTCAAGGGACCCCTAGTGATATGTGTGCAAGGGACTCGACCCTCCCCCCGCCCGCCTATGGGCAGCTCCTTGGTGTCCCATATGGGCCTGGAGGGCTTCCCGGCAAAGATGATCGAGTTGAAGTTCACCTGCGCTTGTCCATGGCCTGAACTCTTAACCCACAACTCCTAAACCCCTAAAACCTTGGTTTGACGTACGGACTTGTACTGAAGCCAGCCTTCTGCAGCCCAAAAATCCTGAAACATAAACCCAAGAGAGAGTGGCTTGGGACTTAGGCTACGGCCTCCTGGGACGGATTAAAAGGCATAGCGCTGAGGATTAGGGATTCTGCGATTGCTTTGGGCCGTGTAGGCCTTGCCAGTTTTTTTTCCTCGAAGCCAGGATGGAAGCCAACGCAGCATGTGATGTACCAATTAGAATTCTCGGCGACAAGTTTTTTTTGCATAAAGGGGGGAGTTGGGACGTTGCTCTTCGGCGTAAACCCTTCCTGCAAGCTTTGCGGTTCGTACATCCCAAACCATACATCCGAGTCCCAGTCACGTGCCCTGGAGATGTCCAACCAGCACTGACAGGCTCGTACTTCTTCACGCGCTTGATGCCCTCTAAGAGTTGTTGCGCCTTCTTCCTCACGGTGGAGGGCTTAGGGCACAGGATCCGAGATGGGGCTCTGCAATCAGGATGAGACTGAGAGGCTACTGGCTTCGCGGTAACCCTGATCAATGACCAGGGTCCACTACAACGGAGCCTGGCTCCAGTGAAGCTTCTGGTGGCTTAGGGAATAAATCCTTAGGCTAGGAGGTTTTCACCCAGCTACGATGCTTCAATTTGTGCTCAAAATCAAGCTCGTGTTCCCGTGTCATTCCTTGCCGACAAGAGCAATACTCCGTATGAACCCAACCTGGATGCAACCAAGGAGTCTGGTACATGGGCTGCTGTGCAGTGGTGTCAGTCTGCGCAAGCCAGTGATACAGCAAGATGGCATGAGTCCAGCGGATGTCCTCACTGGGGGTTGGTAGGAAGAAGGGTACAGAATCCCTGCGCTAATACCTATGTAACATTTTCCTTGTTCCCTACTAACCCAGTAAGCCCAGCAAGGCGGAAGGATTCTTTGAGTTATCTGACGGTGGCGGTTCACATGCAAGTTCGGACATCAGTTGTCAAGTTGTTGATGATGCGCTAGGGGTGCAAGGCTTAGATTTTGAGACACCCCAGGGAATGAGCTTACGATGTAGATTTCTTGAAGTTGAGGAGTTCGCGGCTTGCGCGCTGTCTCTGGTGGGGGAGATGCTCGGAAAGCGCAATGGGAGACGCGCGGGGGGTTGTTGTGGGGATGAAGGTCATAGCAACTTCAGTGACTTCTGGGGGTACCCAAACTCAACAACCATTTGCCACAAAGCTGGTTTTTTCTCTGCTTTTGACCGGGAAAGTGGCCTGAGGTCAGCGGACAACTCATCATGCCCTTGGCATTGCCCGACATGCCTCTTGAGGTGCGGTAACACGGACATACACAGAATGCAGACCCTCCGCTACTTCTCTGCCTCCGCAGTAAACAAAGCCGTCTTACAGAAACCCCAGCAAGAAGCCTAATCTTCAGACCCTCCCCCCCCTCCCCCAACTGAGCAATGAACGCAAGCGTTGTCGTGCCAGACTTCATACGAATGCTCCGGCTTACAGTCGCTGACGAGAATGCTTCGCTCAAACCTGAGTATGCGTGTGAATAGGGTTTAGGGCTTAGGGGTTTTGATTGTTTGGGGGGACCCCTACATCAATGTTCAATGAAATTTGTGGGGTATCTGATTGAAACGCATGGCCATATGAGCTATAGTCTAAACTCCTAGTATCCCCCTTAATAACACCTATAGTAGTCCCCTATATGATCCGCCCTATAACCCACTTTAAGGAGTTTAGACACTGGCTCATATCCAAGCCGGGGACCTTGGGAGAATCTGAGCAATGTATGAAGTTAAAGAGACCGCTGGCCACCTGACGCTGCTGTTTCCTGAAGCTGGGCCCGTTGTTAAAACTACGACCCTCATGATTGGCAACCTCCAGCTTGGGAAAACTCGGAAACTCTCCCCACATCAGTTTCTGTGAGCTCACACTTGGCCAAAGCGTGTGACAGGAACAGACTATCGGCAATAGCAATTAACTTACTGGCTGCTAGGAGGCAATATGGGAAGATCATCCCTATATAATATTACAACATATCCCCTTTTCCCTACCGACTCCAAGTAAGTGAAAACAACCACAGTCACTCCGACTATAGAGCCCTTGCTGCGACCGCATCGCCCCCATCGTTGAGGCACAGCACTGAAAAACAGCCGAACTCCCCAGGGCGCCCAATAAAGCTCAATTCCGGAATATGCATGTAACCATGGGTCCTATCATAAGTTAAGGCATATTCCTTCATTAATTAAGCTATACTGGGCTCTCTGGGTCCACAGCTCAGGGAGATGGACCTCTAGGGTGTTGAGTAGCGAGGACGTTGAAAATGAAAACCCCCAAACAGAATTCAGGGGCAGCTCCGCTGACGAGAGGATGTTCTCCCATATCAGCTCGCCCGTGCTGCGGAACCAGCCAAACATGTACAGCACCTGGAAGATATCTGGAGTCAAGGCTTTCCTCTCTTTTTGAAGGGGGCGGCCGCCTTTACACAAAAAACCTGACGTATACTGTGATTGGCCCCTCCATTTTAGGAACGGAACGTATGGGTCGTTTCCAACATTTAGGTCAGGCGGAGGGTCCAGGCTTAGGTCCAGGTGGTGGACCCTAATTTTTGCGACCTTCGAAAAATGGTCCTTGTCTGAGTTGCTGGATTTGCGGGGAGCTTTCTTGAATCGGTGTGGTACACAACAAGGAACTCGAAAATCCCAAGCCCGAACAACCCGCCCCAAGATAGAGGTCCCTCGCTGAACGCTGAGGTTCCCACCTCCCCTACAACGCAGCTTTACGAAGAATTCTTCTGACCTTGTCTCGGGTATGCCTAGCCCCGAGAAAAGAACATGTGTTTGGCGTGAAATTTTCAAAAAGAAAAGGCATGCTCCCTCTCTGTCTCAAGGTCTCTGCTTAACTGGCCCAATCCGACTGCAAGGACGCAAGGGATCCTGTGCTCAGGCACGGAATCCTGCATAAATGGCGATGGTTTGGAACCTGCCACCCACATATCTCACAATGGCCGCATATTGAGGAGCTCGAGTTGTGTTGACACTCTTTGGAAACTCTGTGCCAATCCTGAAGTAGAACCATACATTCTCCGAGGGCTTGGACGGCGGACCCTTATTTTGAGAAACCTCCATCACACAAAACCCTAAACCCCTGATAACGTATCCTACTCGTCCCTTGGGTCGTCGAGGAAACCCTTTGTTCGGGAACTCCCTAAGTAAGCCTCGAACCCTCAAACCCCTAAACCGTTTTGGGAACTCCCATTCGAATTTGCCCTTTTGTCAACGCTAAACGAACTGCCGCGAGCACGCAGTAGGCTTGTCCTGCAATCGGACTACCCACCCCACAAAACTGCATGAGCCAAATCGTAAGCCCTTGTCGCGGGAACTTTCATATCACGGATCCTAGGGCTTTGTAAAGTATATAGTGGGTTACCCCAGGATCAAGGACCATACCTGGGGCCATTGTTCGAACCTCGGAAACTTCCATTAAAACACATGTGGTGGCTGTTCAAAATACCTATCCCCAAAATGGCCATCATTTAGGTTCCCTGTTTGGCTAGGATCCTTTTTTAAGGAAGTGTATTCCAAGGCCCCTCCTTTAAAAGGAACTGTAGAACCATCCCCAAACCCTAAACCCTAAACCCTAAGCCCTAAAACCTAAACCCTAAACCCTAAACCGTGTGTGTGGGGCATCCCTTGCCTGCGCCCCTGCCAAGGCGAGGACGGGGTTGGCATAGGCCTGGTGGCCTCATGGCTTCTGGGATTTCGGCCTAAACCCTGGCATAAAACCCTAAACCCTAGGGTACTCCCCCCTCAGTAACAATTGGATAATAATTATAATGTGGTTATATATGCCCTTAATAGGACCCCTAACATAGACTGTTACTGGGAGGGGGCAGTACCCAACCTAAACCCTAGGGGTGAAAAGTTTAGGGTTGAGATGGGTTCAGGGTTTCGGGTTTGCAGCTCCGGTTTTCTGAGCTAACTACAGCGGTTTGGGTATAGGACTTATACCATTAACCCTTAAACCCTAAACCGTTAAACCCTTAAACCCTAAACCCTTACACCCCTAAACCCTTAAACCCTGAAACCCTAACCCCTAAACCCTTAAACCCCTAAACCCTTACACCCCTAAACCCTTAAACCCGACACCGACAATTTGGGGGGTTAGGCCTGCGGGAGGCCAGGACTGGAACCGTGCTCATCTGAGCTCTTGAGCAGCCATATGGGGGTTTCTCAAAATTAGGGTTTAGGGTTTAGGGTTCAGGGTCCCAATTATGAAGGATTGTAGTATTTTGGGGTCAATATTGGGGTCCCCTGTCCAAATTATGATCCCTTTTTTCGGGGTACCCTAAAGATTAGGTGCCATGGTATAATAGGGCTCCAAAAAGGACCATAATTTTGACAACCACCCATATAAGTTTTCTAGGTAACTAGGCCCTAAACGCTAAACCCTGAACCCTAAACCCTAAACCCTATAAGTTTTCTAGGTAACTAGGCAATTAGTGGAGCAGCGCTAAGGAAAGGGAATTAACCCCATTGCCCCCAACAGATCTAAGCCGTCAAACCCTACACCCAAACACCAAACAAGCCCAAAACCGTCAACCCCTAAACCCTACACCCTAGCCCAACCCTAAACCCCACTACCTGCGCCTAAAATTGCGGGTGTGAAAATAATTTCCCAGAAATTTCCCTTGTAGATCTACAAGGTACCCACTAGCAGACTATCAGTAACCTAGTTCCGAAGTCCCCCTGACCCTCCAGGGCAGGATTTGTGTTTGCTTCAGGGAGTATATAAGCCATAGTCTAAACTCCTAGTATCCCCCTTCATAACCCTTAGAGCAATCCCCTATATGAACCCCCTTTACGGAGTTTAGACTATGGCTCATAAGGGCTTCTCAAAATTCAGTGTCTCCTGCCGGGTGGATTCCATATGAAAAGTTCCACCGTTTTGGGCTGTGTGAGACCTCTACTGTGCAGAGACTGCCTTACTGTAGACCGGTGATTAACAACCACCCCCCCTTAATGGGGATTATAAAAGCGATCCGAATATTAAGGTCCTGAAAAGGAAGGGGTTCATTAATCAGGGGTCTACATCAATCGCGATGTATGAACCATTAGGAGAAGGGTAAAACAATAGCGGTCGTGAAGAGACTTCTGCAACGGCTGGGCTTCGCGGAATGAACATGCGGTAAAAGCACTGGTGAGTGGGGCAGCAATAGGCTACTGGCCGACTTTAAACTTTGCCTTTTTCAGGAGTTGCTTCAAAATGCAATATGCAATCCTAGTAGACATTCCTATAAATTCTTCAGCCCATGTGGTCATGAGGGTGCACGTAGGCTGAGAAACCCCTCTCTCGCGGGCAGGGCATCTGCGGTTTGAAAACCGAGCGGCGCTGGATCTAGGAAACAGCATATAAATGACATTCTGCCTTGTCATTTGAGCACCTACGAATCCCCCAGACCTCGAAACCCTGGAAGCTTCGGGCACCAAGGGCTTCTCGAAAGCAAACGTTGTGAGATGGTGGTTAAGAACCCCCATGCTCGCTTGGAATTTCCAAGTATCTAGACATGGTAGTTTCGCAAAATGGAGGGGGGAACCCAAGACCGACCCTAGATCTTTGTTTTCCGTATTATCAGGACCCCACAATAAGGCACCTTTAATTTTGGGAAAACCTCGCATCTCATTTTAGATCCTAAGCATCCTACGACTAGCTTGCAAAAGCAGGGTTGAGGTGATTGCCTAAGTCGACTTCCACCAATTATGTTAGGAGAAAAAGGTGTCCCTTTGGTCAATGTGTGGCCAGGTGCATGCACGGCAACGGTAGACGAAAAGGGCATAACCAGGGCAGAGTAGAGGACATCGTGATGAAAACCACCCAGCTACCACCACACTCAGAACATGTAGCCCTGGGCATAAGGAATCCCAAAACGGGTATCCTTGATTTGGGACACCACCTTTGCTGGAACAGAAGCATCAGAAAGGCTTCTTAAAGAAGCTCAAGCACAGCCCATGTCCTGACAGGTGAAGAACACCCGGAAGTCTGACCATGGGCCCTTATACTAGCGGATCCCTACTATCCGTCTTCAAGAAGTAGAGGAATGTACGTTTTTAGCTCAACTTCAAGGATCCAAACCTTGCACGAAATGTCTGGCCACATATATAGGAGCCCATGTTTTTTTTACACGTCCGCGTGTCTTTTGGTCTCAACTTAAGATTCGCTGCCGGCTTCACAGATCTGCAAGTATGGCGTTCATGTCACCAAGCCAAGCATGTGAACAGGGCGGGTAGTTCCTGAAATTATTTGCCTACTCGCTAATAACCATTCGCCTACTCGCTAATAGCAGAACACATGAAGCCAGCGAATGGAGCGTCCTGGGTAGCAGAGCCTGTTGCACGGCACCGCACAGGTCTAAATTAAGGGCGCATGAGCTCCCGTGAAGGGTCAGTAAATTGCAGACCTCAAAGGAGTCGCAACTGCGAACAAATGAGTTGCAGGTCGCCGTGGCTCTGGCACGTCAGATAGCGCGAGTGCGGAGGTTCAAGCATGATCGTACGATTCAAAGCCGGCTTCCCCAACGCCAGTCGCTTTTTGGGGATCTCGGCACTTTTCAAGGCACTGCAGCCAATGAATGCAGACCTCCCAATGTTGGTCATGGAGCTAGGGCTCAGAACAGTTCTAAGGAACCGCACGATTTGAAGGCTCCAGGACCAATGCGAATCGCGGATCTCTACGTGATTCAGCGCACTGCAGTCCCGGAAAGTGGAATGTGCAATGCTGGTCACGGAGTTGAGAATCTCTGGATGTTGTTCAATGCACTGCATGATTTAAAAGCTGCTTCCGCAACACTAGCCATCCAATCAGACATCTCCACGTGCTTCAGGGCAATGCAGCCACTGAATGCGGACCTCCCGATGTTGGTCACGGAGTTGGGGATCTTGATGGTCTCCAGGGCAAAGCACGATTCAAAGGCTGCTTCCGCAATGCTCGTCACGGAATCGGGGATCTCTACATTCTTCAGGGCCTTGCAGCCACTGAATGCGGATCTCCCGATGCCGGTCGTAGAGTTGGGGATCTTGATGGTCTCCAGGCCAAAGCATGATCCGAAGGCTGCAGGTTCAATGCTAGTCACCGAATCGGGGATTTCAACATGTCTCAGGGAACTGCAAGCAAAGAAAGCATCCTGTCCAATGCTGGTCACGCTATTGGGTATTGAGACTTCTTGCAGGCCTCTGCGATGCATAAACGCTTCAGGCTTGACATGGTCTGTAGTCCTGGGGATTTCCACAAAAATTAAGTCATCCTCTTGGCCGCGCGTAGCTTCTGAGGCTTGAATCCAAGTCTTGCAGCAGACTAAGGTTATGACTTGGGGTTCCCACAGCCTGCTGTCAGCTTCCAGGACTTCTGCAGTCTCAGTTACCAGGCGCGTGTGGTAACCAGCTGGCACCCTGAAAAGGGACCTGAAATCTTCGTGGTCCATGATTTGAGAAATTGTGGTGCCAGGCTCCACCCCGATCTCCGTGCTGGATCCGTTGAGGCCCTGAATGCTCACCGTAACCTTCACCGGATCCTTCACCGGACGGTTCTCCATGGCACCCCTGAAAAGACCCGCACTCTTGTTGCTCATGCCTAAACCCTAAATAGTAGTTTCCATTTTCTTTTCCATTATCCCTATATAGCCCTATATATTCCCTATAACCCCTATATTACCCCTATATTAGCTTTGGCTCGTAAGATCTTTAGAGCTGGGACGCCCCCAAACCTTGACTTACAGAAACACCAAAGGAGGTACAGCAGGTAGTGTACAAGGTTGTGATGATTTCGAGTTTCGTGCTTCCCGTGCATGAACGTGGCTAAAGATTTCTGTCAGGGCTCTGCCTGGTCTGGGCTGCGAGATTGTTTGATTTCATCCTCGTGGAACTCGATTTTGCTTTGGCTGCCGAGTGCCTTCTGAGTACTTCAGCTCTAGCAGGCAAAACAAGATCGCTTGAGTTACGAGGGTAATGTAGCTATGCAGGGGCTAGCAGCTCAGCTTTCCTCAGCTAAATTGGTTATCATAAGTCTTCCCCAACAAAACGGGCCTGGCATCTCCAATGCGAAGATGATAGCTAACCTGTTACTACCAGGCAGCTATTTCAGCCCCATGGACGTGTGAGACGTATCCTGTAACCAGAAGGCTTAGGCTTGGTTTGTGCATTCCGTCTGACTTGAAGGATGATAATATAGGGGTTATATCGGGGTAACGGAAAAGAAAATGGAAACTACCACCTTAAATTATAACATACTTACTTCCATGAACCCTGGACAACATTGTAAGGGCCGTTCACTTCGTTGGACCTTGTTGCTGATCCATTGGCCTGCACTGCGGACGCCCTCAAGGAACATTGCGTAGGCAAGGGTATGCTTCTGGCTCCCTTTCGGCTCACCTTCAAATTACCCTTGATTATCCCGAAGTATGCTTTTCAACATGAGTTTCGGGAGTTTCGGGGCGACCCTTAAGCTCCAAACCCTCCCTCCCAAGCCCTGTACTCCCTGAACTCCAAGCCCTCCCTAGACCCAGATCTCCCCCGCCCTGGGCTGAGGATGCCACGCAATGTCTCAACCTCTTCGAGCTGACTTTCCTGGGCTTAGGGTTTAAGATTTTAGGGTTTAGGGTTTAGGGTTTTTAGGGTTTAGGGTTTAGGGTTTAGGGTTTTTAGGGTTTAGGGTTTACGTAGGGTATAGGGTTTCCTTTTGAATTTAGGATCATAGTCCCCCTTAAGTAAATCGAATATGGCTTTGGGTCTGTTATACTAAGCTCCCCATATACCCCATATTCTATCTACTTAAGGGGGACTATAGTGTTTTGGGTCGAGGGTTTTGGATTTAGGGTCTAGCACTTAGGGCTTAGACACGCGCATCAGGGATTAGACACGCGCATCGAACAACAGCGCAGGCACGGCAAACTCAGCACATTGACGCATTAGGGTTTAGGATGGAGGGTTTAGGGTTGCTGCTTGGGGTTTAGGGCCTACTGTCGGTTAGTAGAATATTAAGGAAAAGAAAATCGAAGCTACTTTACTCTAGGACGTAGGATTTGAGATTAAGTAGTTAGCTTTGTTGCGGAAACTTCCATCTAGGGGTTTAGGGGTTCGGGCCCGAGGTTTCGGGTTTAGGGGTGTAGTGCTTACCGCTTGATCGGTTTAGGATTTCCTGGCTAGGGGCTTAAGGTTTTGCTGCTTATAGGTATGCAGGGTGAGGAGCTTAGGGCTCTCAAGTTAAAGGTTATGGTCTGAAAGTGAACTCAGAACCACCCCCACATATAGACCTGCATAGGCCTAGTACTGCCAGCTTACCTGACATTCAACCCTAAACTCTAGACTTTAAACCACCAAGTTTCGTTGAGGGAAGGCTTTTTCTGTCCTTCAGCAGGTTCGTAGAAGAGATCCTGGCCATGCTTTGGGCAAGCAGGGTTTAAGGTCTAGAGGGCCAACACCATGGTTGCCTGCAATTTTGGCGGCTTATATGGGGACATTACATCGGACCAAAATCAGTTTGCAGGATGTAGATTAACAAAGCATTTGCTCAGAGGCACGGCCCTGTCATATAGTCCCCCTTAAGTAGATAGAATATGGATTTGGGTACAGTATAATAAGATCCCCCTATACCCCATATTCTATCTACTTAAGGGGGGCTATAGCCCTTCGGGGCTGGCAGAAAGGGCATTGATCCTGGTATTCCCTACAGCTGCCTCCAGGGGCTCAGAATCAGAGCATGAGAGCATGGCGCTTTGTCAAGGAACCTCCAGGTGGGCAGTTAGGAAGGGGGCACCCACATCATAAGGCTCCTATAAGGATAGTAGGGCTATATAAGGTCCATATAAGAGGAACCGACTGATAACTACCCACCTGAGTGGTGTTGTTTTTGATGGTTGGAGGACGTAAGATGGTATTCCTTACTTACATAAGTACTATACCCAAAGAAAGCATATAATCTTCCTCTATATTAGGGGCTAGAGTATCCCAAATCTCACCCGAAACCCTAAACCAGGTTCAGAGTTAAAGGGGGTGTCCTTCCTTGAGTAGTAGAGGGATGTTGGCTACCCCAACTCCCAAAAACTAGGACTTTCTTACTAGTGCGGTTGGGATCACCCAAATCTTCGGATTATTTAAGAACCTTCAAGAAGAGAGCCCTAGGTTTGACATATGGGGGGCCCTTTGGAATTTCCTAGAATAAGGCGTGTACTATATTCAGGTCTATAATGGTGCCCCTATTATTTACGGAAACACCCATACTCCCCCTTGCCCTCCTTGCAAGTGTAGACTCGAGCCCCTGGCAGAAGTTCACATTCCTAAACCCAAGTTTCCTGACCCAAGGAACCCGGCAGCTCGAAATGGGGGGTTTCTGATTAATGTGGCCCAAGGGGACCCCTAGGCATTATAAGGGGACTATAGGGGTCCGTACTAGAGATTGATTAGAACCAGTACATGTTGAGAATCTCCCACATCCCCATCCCAAACACGGAACACGATCCTCGAAGTACTTCACAGCCGAGCCCTGGTTGAAGAGGTCATACTCCGCCGACACCTGCAGTCAGTAACCCCTCCCCCTAGCATTAGAACACCCATTATAGGGTAATGGAAAAGAAAATGGAAACTACTATAATGGAGAATCAAATGGAAAAGAAAATGGAAAATGAAATGGAAACTAGGGAATATATAGGGGTTATATTGGGGTTATTATCTCAACAGAAAGATATTCTCATTGTGGTATACTATGATGTACTGGCAAACTTTGATATGGGGTTGGGATGGGTGTGGTTTCATGTTGGAGCAGGGCATGGATTACCGTCCATGGGGTGGTAGGGTTGGTGTCGGGTCAGACTTGTGAGTCGAATCACAAGAATTTTCAGGAAACGTCACCCTATATCCCAAACCCCTTTTTTTCCATCGGGGCTCCGTGGACTGCCAGAACAATATCTCCCTAAACCCTAAACCTTATAATTAAACCCTCCCAGCCTCGAAATTGAATTTCGTCAGGGCGGGAACCACTGGAGGGCAAGGCAGTAGCAGGCCAACCTGCGAAGCATCCGGGACGGAGACGGTGGATTTTTCGTAGCGCCGGGGCCCATGTCTGTGTGCAATAGTCGTACGAATAGTAACAATAATCATTCGGATAATGGTAACAACCATTAATGATAACAGTTGTAACATTAATTTCAATCAATAGGATTTCGGACTGATTCTTGTTCAAGGTTGAGCTCCTGTTTCCTTATCCTGAAAAAAATCCTCAACAATCCCCTCGTCCCCACTTCACTGTACGTAGCACCTGTGATGGAACTGTCGGGCAATCAGCCGCCAAACTTGCCGAGCCAAAAATGTCGCACTGGGGCCCGAGCAATGACTGCAACGCGGCCGGGGCGCATGGCTCTTGGTTAACTTCAACGCAGTAGCACGACCGGATGCAGGAGACAAACTTGTCCTCGTTCTTCAGACTGGAGACCGACTGGAGATCTTGTGTCTGTCAGAGTCACTATGTGTAGCCGCTGTGAAGGTGGGGCCACTGAAGCGTTGGAGCTAGTTGGGAGATTGGCCAGTGCAGCTCAAATGATCCGGGGCATCTGGGACAGGTCAGGCTCTGGCTGCTACACGTTCTACATAATACCTCAACTTTTGGTCCACAAAATGGAGGATGTGCGCCTGAAGCCTACATGACATAGGTGCTGCGGAGAAAGCATGCCATTGTCGATTGTAACGCTCCCAAAAGAATGGAAGCTCACAAAGAACCCTTGGACAGGATACTTGGAGTGTCAGGGACATAGTAAGAAGGCTAATTAATGGGAATTAGCGGAGGTGTTACACGGCTATGTACTGTAGGAGAGAGAATCCCCCAGATCCTCCAAGAGGAGGTCTTTGCAGGACCCTGTTGGGATGTGCCTGTTTCGGGTATGTTCCTGGGCTGCTTTTCCATCAGGGCAAGCTGCAAGCTTGACATCCGGATATTCCTCGACATTGGGGTCCCAGCACAGTATATGTTGTAGGATCCTTATTCTTAAGATTCAAACCCTTCAAGAGAAAGAGAAATGTGATTTTGAGCCTGGGTTGCGGCCTGCTACAACAGTAACATAACAAGGAAGAAGTCCCAGCTCAAGTTGCACCATCGGAGCCTGCGGCCCCTTATCTCGTTTGCCTGACTTTTGGGTTGGGGCTGCTGCCTACAAAACCATAGCATCTCATTCGAGAAGTTGGAGCATGCTTCTATGCTTCATCGCCCGTGAAACATGTTAATGACACGACCTGTCTCGTGGCCCCGATCCGTTTGCCCGCATAAATAACTGCGGCTGCTCATTCTGGACCCCACACCGCCGCAAGTCCTGTGATGCAGGATATCATGAAGACAAGATGTTCATTCCATTCGCCGTAGGCTCCCAATTCCAAACATCTTGATACAGATCCATGCACTTCATCGCAGTCTGGGGAACCAGGCTTTTACACGTTAGGGCACTGACCTATGGAACCTAAAGCTGAACTCCCAAGCCCTTGCGTATAGGCCCCAACATGGCGCATGGTGAAAAGTTCCCGGTTTAGGACTTGGGTTTAGAGGCTCAGGGTTTAGTTTAGGGTTTCTGTCAGGTCTAAAGCCGGCTGCTCTTTTCACTTCCACGCATCAAATCGAGTCAATGAAAACTTGTGACGAGCTGCACCACGCACCCTCGCAAAGAAATGCTCCAAGAATCAGGGTTATGGGCAAGGTCACAACCAGAACTGTGCACTGGCGTATCGGAAAGAAAGGACTATTTGGCTTAGCAACATCGGGCGTTTGCAAGGGTCCGCATACACGTCCTGAGAAAATTGCTACTCTCGCTGGTAGGCATGTCTCCACGAACCACTTGAAGCAAAAATGGGGCGGGATGGTTTCGGACCTTTCAAATCGGGTAGTTTTCTGGGGCGCCCCGCAATATCAACTTCAACTATGCTACAGCAGAGCACTACGAGACCTGCATGTCGGCCATTCTGATTCTGTGGGAACCAGACTGGTAGACTTTCAATGGTGAATGAGATGTATAATCTGCATGTTCAACCCTTAACTTGAATGGCTACCATGGGCCTCTGTTAAAGCCGCACCGCTACAATTTGCATAGCTTCATCCTTGGGAGTGAGATGAGGGAACCATGGCCCTATATATAGTTCATACTTAGGGCCCTCAGGAATTCCCATACAGCTACTTTAGGCCCAAGTATATACTATCTGGCTACCTGGCCCCTTTGGCTAATTGAAATACTGGTAGAAAAACTGATCGACCTAGCAAGCTCGTTGCTAGAATGTGGAGGCACGCCTTGACTGGGCAGATGCTTCGCAATAACCCAATCGTGAACCACCCAATGATGGACTGAGGACGTCCAAGGGAACACTGCCCCCATCCCTCGTCCTAGTTACTTAAGAGGTTTCTGATGAACAAACACTTTAAACATGTGGATAGGCCGCTGGCACAAAAAAAAAGCGCAACAGCTACTGAGGCGGACCAGCTGTAGGTGCTTGCATGATGCTTCAAGTCGACGCGGGGAATTGCAAAATGCAAGGCGTTCGGCTAAGCAAAAGCCAGAGTTCAAGACTTAGGGTTTAGGGTTTCAAGCACGTACATACATGCTACTGATATCTGATAAGTATGTTTACTGCAGCCCAACAAGGGACCAATCATGCTGCATGGGCAATCTCGAGCTCTTTGTCTTGTATACGTTGGCCTTCTTGGAGGGTCATGAAAACTTAGTAAGCAGGTTCGTGATGGGGATAATTGGGGTTATTATATGGCTTATACGGGTAATTAACCAACATACTAGTCCCCCTGACCCTCCGAGTTGGGGCAATCTCCAGAGCAGTGATGTAGTGCCATGGGGCACGCAATTTATTCGATCATTCTTTTGGGTAGAACGGAATACGTCAATCAGGGAATATTAGCCGGCATAGGTGACGAGCACTTTCAATTATGCAGCCTTCTAGTATAATCTAAACCCCTGGATCCTATACTCTAAGCCCTTAGGATCTCAGCTCAGATCTGATTTCTAGGCTCCTTCAGCTGCCAGAGCCTTGGCTTTGCTCCTCAGCTGCGACAAGCGTCCAGGTCGGAGATTTCATGAGTAACGTCGCGGCGTGCAGGGCGGTGGGTTTAGTGTACATGGTTCAGGCATGTTCAGGCTGTTGCGCGGTTGAGGGCTTCAAGTGGAGGGCTTGGGGTTGGGTTCACGCTACAGGAAGGGTTCTCGCATACTTCTCGAAAGAATGAGGGACAAGGGGCTCAGGGTTTTTGCCGTGGCGTTTAGGATGTTGGGTGTAAGGGTTGGGGTTTCGGGTTTTCGGGCTTGGGGTGTGTAGGTGGTTTGGGGCTCTCCCTCAGG
The DNA here is from genome assembly GCA_905231905.1 of Symbiodinium pilosum. Lineage (NCBI taxonomy): Eukaryota > Dinophyceae > Suessiales > Symbiodiniaceae > Symbiodinium > Symbiodinium pilosum. The sequence goes on from CAJNIZ010030113.1 coordinate 87,147, forward strand.
TTCATTGGAAGCTACTAGTGAAGCTTTTCTACTATAAAGCCCCAGGAACTAGCTCCACTTTGAAAACTACTCCCGGTTACTCGTGTATCTCCAAGTATGGTCTTCGGACTTTCGACTCTCGGCGGAGTCAAACGTGTCCAGCTTCCAGAGTTTACTGGGTAGGGGGCTTCAACATGGATTGTTGGGCTTTCGAAGAAACAGTGCTCTTAGCATCCCCCAACCCTGACGGAATCCCAGGAGCAAGTTGATAGGGTTTTTCCCTCATCCCCATCCACGTTCACATATCTGCATAGAACGCTTTCAAACTTGGTTGCTCTGAGACCCCGCTAAAATTTTACCTTATAGCTCCATAAAATGAAACAGAAGCTCCCTAAAAGTTATAAAGTGGTAGAGTTGTACAGTTCCTACAAGTCAACAAGCTCAGATCTGGGTAGAGGCTCTTTGCGCTCCACTGTTTCAGCTCCTCCCTGGCAGGATCCATGAAGCGCCTGCGCAGGCAAGGAGCAGACCACTTGTGGGAGGTCCAAAAAAGATGTACCAACGTGGTTCTTAGTGAAGACCCCAAGAACCCGCTTGTTATCTCTAGCTCTCTAAAGAGTCACTTTAGGTACCCCTGTTTAGAAAACTCCCTGTTTACTGTACTGTCGGGACCAAAGACCAACAATCATAGAAAATTGGAGCGACGTCTGCGACAACAACTACTGCTACTGCTACTGCTCCTGGTACGTGCAAGCCAGAATAACGCAAGCAGCTGAGGTCGAGGTCGAGGTGTTCAAGGTTTCGCCCGGTAAAAGATTATGGGGTCTGGGTCTTCACAGCGAAAGACCCAGAAAGCCGTGATATAAGGGCTGGGGATTCACAAGCTCTGGTGGGGTTTGGGGGAAGGCAAACTTGCTGGAAAAACTGGTGCAAAGTACAGTGCTAACCCTAGGGACGTATGAGCGACGGAAATTGTGCTTGAATAATTTCCCCATCTTCTCAGGTTCAGTTGGCTTTGAGGATTGAGGCGTGCCTGAGGACTTCGTCGTCGACCTTGCTCCGTGCTTCCTGACACGGAAAGAAAACGAAAAAGTTTGGAAGTAGCATAGCTGCAGCCGCAGTATGGCCAGTCTGGCAAGAATGACTGTGGCATCACGAAGAACAGATAATGGTACCAACAGCGACCCTTTCAATGTTAGCGACTGACGACTTACACCAGGATCATTGCAAAGAGAAAGAACAATACATGTAGCAACAGTACTAGAAACTGTTCGTAGCAGCAGTACAAACAAACTTCGAGGCACTGGCAGAAGTACAAAATGATGATGGGGCTCTATGACTCCAGCGTGGGCAGTGGTAGGTTTAGAGTCCAGCCCTTGAGGTGGGTGTTACATCCAGAATTGGCTACCTGAATTGCGAGCTTGTCAAGATGCCCGGTCCTAGAACAAAGCAAAGAAAGGGAGGCTACTGCATGTACCTACATTGTATTACGATCCCACATGGCTGGGTGCGTCTTTGCAACTTCAGGAAGTGTACTTCAAAAGTCACAGCCCTCAATGCTGCGCCCTGGACACCTTGACAGATATGATAGTTCCCTTAAATAGGGGCACACGAACGTAGACCCAATATATACCATAATCCTTCTTACGGGGGCCCTCGAATAGGTACCCCCCAATTTTGGGAAAACCCTCATATTGAGGTGCTTTCAGGATGGGTCACCATTGACGGAATCCTGGCAAGGAGGATCCCACAGTCTTGTCAAGATGTAGGTGGATTATGGTTTGAGCACGTTGAAATTAGAGTCGAGCACCCCACTAAGTTTACACGGTAGACTCCTATTTGGCTCGTCACTGAGCTTGCTCCGTCACAGCACGGAGTGCTCTACTGGCACCTGAAGCTGTGTCCTAGAGCACATGGCGAGATTGGAGCCATAACTTCAGTGCTATGACTTTTTATGGTCAGCCATGCGACTGCTAGGAGTAAGACCTAGCCTTTGCTCTGGACCTGCTGGGCATATCGGCCAGAGCAAACGGTGTTTCTAGTCACATGCTGCTTCAAGGTCTGTAGAACGAAGTTCTCAACAAAACAATCCTCAACAAGGAACTGCATGTTCCCTGCACAAATCCTACATACCGTTAATTTCTCTAAAGGCCCCCTCATAGAAAAACATTAGTTGGGGCTCCTGTGTACCAAGCCCTAAACGACTCCTGGTGTTCGACGACAATCTCGCCGACCACCTCTGCAAGGCGTTTCCTTGGTTTCATCGCGGAGCAAGCGTGTACCCTCCCCCATTCTAACATGAAACAAGGACCCCATGTAAGCCCCAGTCTTACTCCAACTTCCAACAGTTCATGCCAAGATCCTAGATCATGATGAATTGTAAGACTGAGGGCTGTCACGGTGACTATTGCTGTCGCTGTCACTGTTACGATTATTGTGGTATCTCATGGTGCTTTTGCAGCTTGGGATAGCGCAGCATGTCTTTTATCCACCAAGTCACAGAGCTATGGACAGAATCTAGCCTGATTTAGGGTTTATGTACCCAGGGTCATGTTGGAGTGGAGCACTCTAGAATTGAAGGCTAGGCTTTGGTAGTGCATGCCTACGGGCTTGAGATACACAAGCTCAAGTCCATATTCGTGGTTCTTTCTCGGAAATTTTGCTGCTTCACACATTTGCTTGGGGCCTGAGGCTTTAGTTTCATAGGCCTTGCCTTAAATCGCCACCGCCACCGCCACCGCCACCACCACCACAGCCGGCGCCGCCGCCGCCGCCAACTTTATAAGCGGCTGTCATGTCGGCAACTGCTGATACTACTGCCTACATGGACGTTTCTTCCGCTTCGCCCTGCTTACTTACAAGTGACAACACAAAAGGGCGGTACCGGTGAACAAACAACGCTTCGACATCCCGGCGCCGGCAAATCGTTTGCTGGGCGAGTTTCAAAGCGCTGGGAAAGCTCACTTTAAGGAAAGCTTTGGTGTCCTGGCGCCGGTGAAATCTGGACGCAAAGAGTCTTCCGGCGCCAGGTGCTTGTTGCCCGATGTACTGGCAATCGAGCTGTATGCTGGCGCGCTCAAATCACACTCACGCGACCTGCTGCTGCTGCTGCTGCTGCTGCTGCTGCTGCTGCTGCTGCAACACTCCATTTCTCAATCATCATCTTACTTGGTCTTTTTTTCTTCAGCCATGCGTCTTCACCTCGCCGGTGAGCATTCGACCCGCCTTGTATTCAGTGCCTATGCGCTCCAGCTCCTCGTCGTCTTCAAGCCAAATCTTCAGGTACCTCCAGTGCTTTACGCCGGTTCCCGCCCACCCTACGGCAAATCCAGGAAGGTAGCTTCCAATAGCGGGATGCTAGTAAGCAGCGCATGAGGTCCCCAGAATAACTGACATCAATTTTCAATGCTTAACATAATGTGCACCAGGGCCAAGGTCAATCCTTGTAAAGAATCGCTGTCCAGGCGAGCTCCGAAAATCAGGGCTCCCTTTTTGGGAAGGTCCCTCTTTGGGTAGCTTAAATATTAGGTGGCGTTCTAAAATTTGGATCCAAAAAGGTACCACAATTTTGACAACCACCTATGTGAAACAGAACTTGTATTGCAACCGGGCGTGCTGATAGGAAACATCAATGTCCAGGTTGGCGCCATACTTTTGCTGCTCCTCCCGAGGAGTCTGAGATGCCCTCACTCGAAGTGCCCTTCAGCAAGTAGGGTAAAGCCACAACTAGATTGAACTTGCCGGTGGTTCATAGGGAAGAAGGGAATGTAATCCCTTTATAATCCCTGTACAATAGATCCCCTTATTCCTCATTTCCCTTATTCCCTACTAAACCCCAAGGCCTAAACCCTAGACCATATAGAAAACATTATCTTACTCCCCTAACCATTCCTAGGTAAACCTCAGAGGCGCAGCCCCAAGGTGTTGTTCCTGCGATCAATCCCGTCAGGGCTATATAGTGACTGTATAGGGACTATATAGAGAACTTGAAAGGGAATATGTGTGTGTTTGTGTGGATTGCATCAAGATTCTGTAAGGATCTTTTGGTAATTTCCCAAAATAGGGGAACCCCAAATATAGACCCCAATATACTATAGTCCTTATTATGGGGACCCCAAAAAGGGTACCCTAATTTTGGGAAACCCCCATATAGGGGCTCTATAAGCTGAATTTCCCCCAGACTCAAGACCATCAGAAGATCGTTTTGCAGCATCACAGCACTCCTCTAGAGTCGCCCCTCCGCCCGAGAAAGCGTTCTTGTTGATCTTCTTCCTGGGCCACACAACGCAGAAAACACTACCATCTGGGGGTTTCCCAAAATTAGGGGTACCTTTTTGGGGGTCCCCATAATAAGGATTATAATATCTTGGGGTTCCCTATTTAGGGAAACTACTAATCTCAAGCTGCCCTTCTTATCCCGTCACGCACGTGTGTGCCTTGTCATCGGCCGTTGTAGTCCTTTCCGAACCCGAACAAATCCAAAGCAGAGAGAGAGAGAGAGAGAGAGAGAGAGAGAGAGAGAGGAACACCAAAAATCTGGTCCTTGGCCAATGTTCCACTACGTACTGGTCACAAGCCTAGAGATGGTTACTCGCAGCTGTTGAAACAGATGCTGGGCATCCTGGGCGCAAGCTTCCGTTGCTCAATGCGTGTACCCTTCTCTAGATCCGCCACAATCCACTGAGCACACCCCAAATGGCCAAACGTGTTTGGGCTTTCTACCCTCAAGAAGAAATTCTGCAGCTGTTGATGGCGCTGCTGACTTCTTGTCTGCTGTGCTTAGCACCACTACATAGAGCTCCTCCTGCAACAACACTCTCTCCCCAAGAAGAACACCCCCCCCCAAAAGAAGTCTCCCAATTTAGTACCAATCCATTTTTGGAGACGAGGAAAGGATTCCTCTAGCTATGTACCATGAACCTTTTCCAGACGGGCATCCGGAGCTTCTTCGGGGTATCAGTCATGTAGAGGGCTGTTGACTCCACAGAGGCAGACATCTTGGTCTGGTGGCCTGGTAGGTGGAAAGTCCGAATTTTGCAGGCATGGAGCTTCGTGGTCCTTTTCATGGTTGTAAGTAGAAGTTTGTGTCAGATGTTGTAGGGTACTGCTCGCCTTATGGAAACATTTGATCCATGTCACAAGATGTTTATGGCTGTACAGCCCAGTAAGGTGACCCACTTCATGCAAAAAAGGCCCTGGCAACGTGCCATCTTAGCTGTGCCCTGCACTGACCTATCGGAGTTTTGACCAATAGTGAAGGTGTCGAAAGTTTAGGGCTGAGCTGTAGAAATACCCGGTCCCTCCAGTTTGCAGCCTCATCCCTCCGAACCCTCGGGATCTTCGCAGGAGCTTGCTCCCTGGGGCTTTAGCGCATGAGAATGAAAGGCAACACCATGCATCATGCGGATTCAGGGTTCAAGGCCATTTCGGGACGGATGGGATCATGCTGGGTCTGGCACGCTGAAAGCCACAGGTCGAGAGTCTTAAGATCCCCTGCTCCTGCTCCGATCCCAATGCCACATCCCAAACCGCACAGCCCCAGTCTTGCATCCTAAACAATAGACCCTCTGCACCTGATACGAAGTAAAACCACAAAAGCCCGAGTTTCGCCTGGGCTTCGGAACTCAATGTAGAAAGCACTACTAATTACTAAGAATATTTCATGTTTGTTCTTGTATAGTGGTATACACTTCTCGTTGCCGTCGAACCCAGTCTGATTGCCACCTAGCTTGGGGTTTTGAGGGCTTCGGGTTCACGGATGTGTTTAGGAGGGGCACCGAATGCAAGAGCGAAGCCCTAAACGGAGCTGAACCCGAAACGACGCAAAGTGCCTTGCAAAGCCGGAAGGAATTTCGAATGGATCAATGCCGGCTTCGGCCACTTCCTTCGACTTGCTGGGTGTCAGTAGGAGATAAAGGAATGTTTTTTAGTGATTATAAAGGATTGTTGAAGGAGTATATGGGGATCATTTTTCCCCTATTACCTTCTAACCGCCAGTAAATCGATTGGAGCTTTTCCTCCTCGAGGTTGTGGGATTTTAGAGGGTTTGGGGTTTAGTTTTCCCCTCCCACATGGCCGGGATATGCCGGGATGCTCGCAGGCTTTAGGTTCGTAGGCTTCTAGGCTTTAGGTTTCAGGGTTGTGGGCTCAGGGTTTAGGGCCACCAGGTCTTGCATCAAAAGCTGCCTTCAAAACAGTGCAATCGCAGAACGCACGGCATGGCGTCGAGATGGCAGGCCATTACTTACCCGAGAGTAACTGGTTATCTATCAGATATATCAAGAGACCCCAAGAAGACGAGCTGGGAATTATGGACACATTGTTACAAGCGTTGTAACATGTGGAGTTGTCAAAATCATGGGTTTTTGGCTACCCTCAAAATGTGAGAGTCTGTGAGAGTATTAGAGACCTTTTTATGCTGGGGATCCAGGAAGGACCATACTGTTGACAATCCCCGCAAGGTCCTCCTTACTTGGACACCCTTCTCCGATTTGGGCCCGTCAGCTAAGGCCATGAACCTGAATGGTTCACCCAAATTCAGGCATGTGTGCTTTCCACTCCGTCTAGATGTGGTGAGGAAGATTTTCTTTTTGGGATGGGCCCTCTGGAAACTTGTCACGAAATGTCTCAGTTTAGGACCAACTGCAGCAGAGAATTCACCCACGTTGGGAGCTTATGTAAGAAGTCAATGGGGCTGCATATGCGGTGCGGGGGGCTTCAAGAGCAACCTCCCCCGCTTCCGTAGAAGCCCTTGAACAATGGGAGTTCCATACTCCGCCGGGTTTCAAATCGTCGGCCACGCGCCGGCAGAGTCTGAAGTAGGGATCCTGATCGATAGCCTCGCCACCAGTATCTGCACAAAACCACCCTTAAAGGGGAATAGATAGGGGACTAGGGTTATTAAGCGGGATACTAGGAGTTTAGACTATAGCTTATGTTTCTTGGTGAGGGTTACTCCTACCAGCAACAACACATGATCTTCTGAGCTGTGGGTCCTAAACTTTAAATGCGCATATGCGACTTCGGGCGCAGTATTTGAGGCTTAAGGCCTTGTCATAGGGGCTCTCAAGGTTCCAGTTGGGGTGCGAAATCCTATTGCTTTGGATGTTCCAGCTCTATGTGGAATGCAGCAAACCATGAGACATGCATTGTCCCCAAAAGCCTGGCTTGCGCTTGAGCTGCCGTCTGTTGCAGTTGGGTACCCGTTTAACTTTAGAACCCTGACAGTAATCCAGAATGGGAACCAAGTCTCAAAAAAGAATGCCAAGGGGCTTGGAACCAAACATCTTGCTAGTCACGTAATTAAAACCAACCCTAAACCCAAGATAGCAGCTTCAATTGAGTTGTCCATTTGCATGTTTCATGCGTCTCTCCATTTTCAGGGTGAATACCCCCAACCCAGACCACCTCAGCGGCATTCTGAACTCAAGTCACACGAGCAATACGCGAACGGAACCTGCCCAAAAACCAAAGCCTCAGACTTATTGGTAGCAAGCAAGTCATGGAGGAATTGAGTATGGAGACCACATCACGGGATTAAATAGGAACTATTGTCGGATTCCATTTCTCCGTTCCTTACTAACCGCTTCTGAACACCAGGCCGCCTAAACCTAGCGCACCTGCGGGATGAAACAGCGCATCCCTGGCTTGAGGAAATCGGGGAACGAGATGGCGAAGGATGGAGAAGCCTGCTGGTTCTGTCAAGTACGAACTGATTGCATACCCTTGGAATAACATGAAATGGCATGTACAATGCGCCTATGCTTTGGAGAAATTTCCGGCTCGCGGCTAAGCTTAAGATTTGAAGCTTTGCGAGGAAGGCTTCGGGAATGAAGGCCCTGTGGAGTTTCGAAGAAACCACAGGGAATGCACGCTTTGCGCAGATTTTGGAATCCATGTTTTGCGAGCCCTGATTCCCGCTTCCCATCAGCTCCGCCCATCTTTCAGACTTGCAAATGAAAAGTTCGAAATCATGTGAGACTTTGCTGCTCGTGAAGGAACAGGTGCTCATGCGCCTTACCGCAAAGAACGTCTCATGTGCAGACACGACATCAGTTACAGCTGAATCATGGAAATGGGACCTTCCTAGCCCAGAGTGTGTGTCATGCGACTTGAAAGTTGACCATCTTCTCACTTTAATGCGAATCCAGAATGAAAAAAACTGAGATGTGGTACTTCGAATTTCGGGATCTTCGGGAAGCTCAACAACCTTACAAATGCGACCCCCGGCCCTAAGCCGAAGATCATACGCCATGCTGGAAAAGCTGGGATGCTGAGGATTCTCAGCTTTCCCATCTTGAGATACGATTCCTTGCTCACAACTAAATCGAACCAACAGGGCCTGGGGCACAGACGCCTCAAAGCTTTAAGATTCCATCGAGCACCCAAACACACTAAACACGCCTGCACGACATGAAGTGCATGGCGCTTTGTTCTGAACAGCAGGGCTTGGCGTGATGATGATCAATAACGTATTTGTGGCATTCAGCAAAAGCTCTGGCCCGTAATTGTCGGCTCCAACATCAAATGGCTACGTCTCGCTGCGTACTACTGCCCTGAGGATGAAGACGCAAAACAAAGTCTACACATTGCTACAAGGGAAAGAGATGAGACTCCAGCGCCTGTATGGCAGTGAAAGCACACTTGCCGATGTTGTCCTGTGATTGACTTGGTAGGACTAGGGTAGCAAGGCCTTATACTTATCTTGTCTACTTAGGAAATGAGCGCAAAGCTCAAAGAAAAAAAGTTTTACTCATACTGGGCGATTGCATTCATCAGATCTTGTTGCATAGTCCTGCAGTAGAAGATTCCAAGTGGCGGCAACCATCTTCACAAACCTACGCCCTGGATCCCGGCACGCTGAATCAGGAATCCCCAAACTCCATCACGCGCCTACCCAAAGCCATGCCGCTCGGCCCTACCAGAGTCAGAGGTATGGCTCATTTTCCAAATCAAAACTGGCGGCTCATCAGTCTCAACTGTCCAGTGTTTCAAATGGTCCGGTCATAGAAATACTCAAGTTCTTGAAGTTATATACCCGAATCTTCATTTAGGTGTTTCTGAAATTATTGGGTGCTCTTGCGGGCGTCCCAAAGCACTGATCCCTGTGTTTACGGAGTAGTCTATACGCGATCCTAACTGAATTCTCTCAAATCCTGAGCCCTGAAATATGCATATATACATATGTTTGCATGTGTATCTGGAGCCTTAAAACCTAAAACCCTGCACCCTTGTGCAAGAACTCCAAAGCTTTCACTCCAAAGCCAAAACCCTACACCCTAAACCCCAAACAATTTACCATTCCACAGGGCGTCACTCAGCGTGAAGCCGAAGGTGTTCTGCGCAGTCCGGAGCGTGACCCTCTTCCTGATGAGTTCAAGAAGGAAGGGAAAAATGGAAACTACTGATTGATTGAAGGTTGAGGGTTTGGGGTCTGTGGTACCAAGGAAGCATAGCCCACAGCCTTTTAAGCACAAGTTGCAACCCCTTTAGCCATATAATAACCCCAGCAACCACCATGAGTAACCTACTTACCAAATCCCCCGTGCCCTTCCAAGTAGGCCTTGGGGCTTAGAGGGCTTTTGATTGAGGATTTGTGTTGACTTCAGGGAGTATATGTGCTTCTCAAATTCACAGTCTACCGCATTCCCCCGCTTTGGGATACGTAAGACCTTTATTTGTGGCAAAGTATGAACTACACTAAGAACGGTAGAACAACCACAAGTGGATGCCCCGGTTACCAACCTCAGAAAATGTAGCACTGGGTATAAGGAATCCCCAAACGGGTATCCTTGATCTCTAAACCCCGAGATCCTGAATAGCAGCTTCCATCTTCTTTTCCATTATCCCCCAAGCCCGACACCAGTCATGACATGAGCTCATTTTCTTGAAGGAGCCTTGTGGGTTCTTCTGCTCCAGCCAAGGTGGCAAAGGATTACAGGGTTTAGGGTTTAAGTTAAATGTTTGGGTCTTGGTGCTTTTATCATAAATATTATCCAACTGTCCATGAATAGCGGCAGGACCCAAATTACATCAGGTTTATGTGGATAATGGAAAAGAAAGTGGAAGCCACCATTTAGGGTTTAGGGTTCAAAGTTGGGGGAACACCCGGGATCTTGTCAATGAACCCTTTTACCGGCAGATCCCTACGATCCATCTTAAGAAGTATGTATGACTATATATATATATATTGAAACCCCCATCGTTTGAGGAGTGCCTATTTCTGGTGCAACTTTAAGGATCCAAGCCTTTCAAAATTTCTGGCAACATACTTGGGAGCCATTTCCCTATGTTTCTACTATACCAGTTCTGGGTGCTTGGTCTCAACTTAGCATTAGCTGCCGGCTTCACTGATCTGCAAGTTTGGGTCGTTCATGTCACCAGGCCAAGTATACGGGTTGTTCTGAAGATTGGGGTTTAGGGTTTAGGGTTTAGGGTTTAGGGGTTTGTTATAGAGTATATTACGGCACCTAATATTCAGGGGCACCAAAATAGGTTCCTAATTTGGGACATCCCCCATGCAAATAGCCTAGTTCCTGAAAGTATTCGCTAATAGAAGAACACATGAAGCCGCCAATGGATCGTCCAGGGTGGCCTGTTTTACGGAGTTGGCGCAGGTCTCAGGATGCACGGAACCCTGACAGATCAGTGGAACGCAGAACCTGAAGGAATCGCAAGAGTAGCACACATGCGTCTCACTGCCTGATCTAGGAACTTCCAACCCCTGCAAGCCGCTGCAGTTTTGGAACACAACTGCGGAGGTGCGACCTTGATTATTAGGGAAGGGTACAGTAAAAAGCCTACCCCTGCGCCTAACAAGTGGCCAAGGGACTGCGTGTGAGCCCCGGCCTTAAAAGGGGGAAAACACGAGCCTACTGTACATGGCTTGACTGTTCCCAGGAGAAGTGATCGTTTCAAGGATGCTGCATGAAACAAAAGCTGCTTTCGCAAGGCAATGCTAGTCACCGAATCAGGGATCTCTACCTGCGTCAAGGCCCTGCAACCACTGAAAGCGGACTCCCTGATGCTTGTCACGGAGTTGGGCACCTCTGGATGATCTTCAATGCACTGCACGAAGCAAAAGATGCTTCCGCAACGCTAGCCATCGAATCGGACATCTCCACATGCTTCAGCGCACTGCAGCCTTTGTATGCGGACATCCCGATGCTGGTCACAGAGTTGGGGATCTTGACGGTCTCCAATGCACTGCACGAAGCAAAAGCTGCTTCCGCGATGCTAGTCACCGAATCGGGGATCTCTACCTGCGTCAAGGCCCTGCAGCCACTGAATGCGGACCTCCCGATGCTGGTCGCGGAGTTGGGGATCTTTATGGTCTCCAATGCACTGCACGCAGCAAAAGCTGCTTGTGAAACGCTAGTCACCGAATCGGGGATCTCTACCTGCTTCAGGGCACTGCAGCCTTTGTATGCGGACATCCCGATGCTGGTCACGGAGCTGGGGATCTTGATGGTCTCCAATGCACTGCACGCAGCAAAAGCTGCTTGTGGAACGCTAGTCACCGAATCGGGGATCTCTACCTGCTTCAGGGCACTGCAACCCTGGAAAGCGGTATTCCCGATGCTGGTCACAGAGTTGGGGATCTTGATGGTCTCCAATGCCCTGCACGATTGAAAAGCTCCTTCTGCAATGCTAGCCAGAGAATCGGAAATCTCTACCTGCCTCAGGGAATTGCAGCCAATGAATGCGGATGCCCCAATGCTGGTCACGGAGTTCGGGATGATGATGCTCTCCAATGCACTGCACCAAGCAAAAGCGTCTTCCGCAATGCTAGTCACCGAATCGGGGATCTCCACATGCTTCAGCACACTGCAGCCGCTGAATGCGGACCTCCCGACACTAGTCACGGAGTTGGGGATCTTGATGGTCTCCAATGCACTGCACGAAGCAAAAGCTTGTCGCGCAACGCTAGCCATCGAATCGGACATCTCCACATGCTTCAGCGCACTGCAGCCTCTGTATGCGGACATCCCGATGCTGGTCACAGAGTTGGGGATCTTGACGGTCTCCAATGCACTGCACGAAGCAAAAGCTGCTTCCGCGATGCTAGTCACCGAATCGGGGATCTCTACCTGCGTCAAGGCCCTGCAGCCACTGAATGCGGACCTCCCGATGCTGGTCACGGAGTTGGGGATCTTGATGGTCTCCAATGCACTGCACCAAGCAAAAGCTTCTTCCGGAATGCTAGTCACCGAATCGGGGATCTCTACCTGCTTCAGGGCACCGCAACCCAGGAAAGCGGAACCCCCAATGATGGTCACGGAGTTCGGTATTGACATTTCTTGCAGGTTTCTGCAATACATAAACGCTTGGCGCTTGACATGGTGTGTCGTCCTGGGGATCTCCACAAAAATCAAGTCATCCGCTTGGCCAGGCGTAGTTTTTGAGGCTTGGATCCACTTCTTGCAGCAGACTAAGGTTATGACTTGGGGTTCCCACACCCTGCCGTCAGCTTCCAGGACTTCTGCAGTCTCAGTTGCCAGGCGCGCGTGGTAACCAGCTGGCACTTTGAAAAAGGACCTGAAATCTTCGTGGTCCATAATTTGAGAAATTCTGGTGCCGGGCTCAACCTCGATCTCCATGCCGGATCCATTGAGAGTTTGAATGCTCACCTTCACTGGATGGCTTGCCATGGCACCCCGAAAGATCCCACACTCTTGCTACTCATGCCGTACGTTGGCTTGTACGATCTCTCGACCTAGAACACCCCCAAACCTTGCTTGGCCTACAGAAGCATGAAATGAGACAAGGTTATGATGATTTCCAATTTCGTGCTTCCTGTGCATGCTAAAATTTCTGTCAGAGGTCTGCCTAGTGTCTGCTAGGAGGGCAAGATTACTTGATGTCAGCTAGGCGGACTTGGATTTGGCTTTGGCTACTGACGGCATTGGCAGGCACAACGAGATGGCGTGCGTCACAAGGAATCCTTGCAAGCCCAGCAAGGAACAACTTACCTCTGGTTGGCAGGGATGAATGAACGACTGGAAAAGACAATGGAAACTACACAATTATTCAGAATGACATGAGGACAAGTGTGAGGATCCATTCCTGCATAGCGAGAAGCAACATGTGCCTCAGCTTCTTGGTAACGCAAGCTCCTTTATCCTGAGCTCCATACATATCTTAGGCGTTCGTTGCACAACAAAGCGGGCAAGGTATGTCCAGCGGGAAAATGATACATGCGCGCTCAACTCAACGTTAGTACCTAGTTGTTCCCCTCGATTTTGCCAAGCCTCCTTCAAGGTGTGAGATGTATCACCTTCGACCCTGGACCTTAAACCCTACGGTTTGGGCTTGTTTTTTTGTGTTGTCTTTACCCTAGCTGCACGTCTGACTTGAAGAGTTGCATGAACTTCCGTGAACTCTGAACAACATCTTCAGGGCCGTTCACTTCTTGGAACCTTTTGCTGCTGCTCATATGGCTTGCACTACTGCGGAGGCCCTCAAGGAACGTCAGGATATGATGAGCTGTCTTAATCAGCCCGCAGCACTACCCTCATGTTTATAGGCTCTCCCTTAATCAACCTTAATTCGCCATGATTGCCCATGAGAAACTTTGATTAAGTGGGAACCTTTGGGGCAGAGAACAGCTGACCCCCCTAAATCAGCCAGGACCCCATATTCAATCAGGGGCCTTCACAATTGATGAAGACAATCACTATAGTATATTGGGGTTAATGGGATAATGGAAAATCAAATGGAAACTACTACAGTATATTGGGGCTATAATGGGATAATGGAAAATGAAATGGAAACTACTATAGTAATGATACTAGCAGTTCATCTCTCTCCTGTAGTGCTGCCTGTCAATGGCTTCCGCTACTGCCAACAATGTCCTACATGGCCACCTCGCAACAAAGAAGACTCCGGGGATTAAAGCTACAACTGCAACGGTCCCTCTACGCAAAGGCATCTGGGAAAAACCTCCATCCCTCACCTTGTATGTGTGACCTGGGGGAGCTTGGAGAAGCAGTCCGTGGGACAGTATTGTCCGCGATTGGGATCACCAGATGCACTGATTTTACCCCAGACGGTCGGGACAAAATGAAGTATCGGCACAGATTGCCTTGCACCACCACTGCAAATGACACAACACCGCTACCACCATCCCAACCACCATACTACCACTGACTGCTACGGACCCTGCATCCTCAGCATCCTTGCTTGTAATGATCCTTCTTACAAGATGTAACAATCTCCAATTACTCCTCATTCATTGTAAACAACTATAAGGGTGTCATTACGGGGGTGGGGATTTTGTTCTTCGGGGAGGCGAGTAAACTCGAAACGCAACCCAAGACACTGGATCTGCAGTGCCACCGGGTAAAGCTGGCCGATGTAGTCCGTGTCGCGGAAGATGAAGGTTTTGGCTGGATCAAAGCCTCAGCCACACTGTTTAGGATTTACGGTTTAATGGTTTAGGGTTTCTGGCTCAGGGTCTAGGAGTCTAGGAGCAGAACCCTCCAACCAGTGAGGAACTCTAAGGATGCAATGCCCCTACTGCTTGAAAGTCCCACACAGAACACACAACCCCAAAAGAGTTTGAGAGTTTGACCCCTGCAAACAAACACAGATGAGGCTGGGGCTTAAAGGGTTTTAAGGCTACATAGAAGTAGCACCAGTGTTCCGTCAGCGTAGCCGGAATATGTGCATCTATGTAGTAGCTACATAACAAACCCTCAACATCTGCTCCGCTAAGCCCTAAACCCTGGAACATGTGAAGAACCTCTTCTGGAAAGACCAGCACCTGCCCTTTGCCTGTCTCGACTTACGCGCGTGCATGCAGATGTGTATATATATATATATAGAGGTTTCCCAGAATTTTGGAGTACTGTTTTTGGAGGATCCCTGAAATCAAGAGCGTCCTTCCGCGGCCACACTCCGGCGCAGATTTTCGAGATTGATCTCAAGTTTTGTCACCCACACAGTAACTGAGACTCGCGGAAAAACGGCTGCTCCTCTATTGCTTGAAGGCGTGTTAGCTCGTGTGTTTGCATTAGTGCGCTGGCCTATGACTATGAACATGTCCATCACGTGAGAGCAACGCACATCTTTACTTCTGTGTACATTTCTTTATCTATATACACATATGTTTATAGAACGCCTGTGGGCACCACAACTTTCAATAGTTGTCCTCCTAAATTGGATCAGAGGGAGGGGGATACAGTAGAAGCGCCTACACTGTCTACAGTACATGCTCCCAGTTTCTATGCCTACGCCTGTGGCTTCTACATGCACAGCACATCTGCAGTCACCAAACCTTGAGGTTTACCGCTGACTATGACCCCTCTCACTCTATGCTCTGGGCATGAAGGTAACGCCTATATACCCCCAGATGTCATTGCATTTTCCATGTTCTTCTCCATTTGATTCTCCATTATTGGGTTACCAAACCCTAAACCCCTAGCAAATTTAGGCGTCAAGGCCCCAGCCAGCAATCCCCAAGTCCTTCCATCGCCAAACCCCAAGCCCCCAAACACTAAAAACCAGTGTAAAGTTTAGTATCATAAAGCAAAGTATTTGATATTTTACTCTAATATAATATGCTAATATACTATACTAAAAAACACTAAAACACATATTGGAGCATACCATAGTATAGTATATTATAGTATACGTGCGTCCACAACACCACAGGCGACGATGTCTTTGGCATTCTCCCACGCCAGCCGCCTTGCCTCATCGATGCCCAGGTCCTAGTCGCGGTGGTTACCATCCCTAGACCCCAAGCCCCAAACCCTAAACCCTAAATAGTAGTTTCCATTTTCTTGTCCATTGTACCTATAGAACCCCAATATGTTAGCAATGACGGCGAGAGGGGCATCAACGCCAGCTTGTGCTCATGGTGATGATCCTGGTGGTGGCGGCTGCGGCGGGAGTGGCGGCAGGGGTGGCAGCAGGGTTGGCAGTGCTGCTGCTTGTTCCTGTGCTTGCGCAAGTGCAAGTGCAAGTGCAAGTGCAAATGCTTGTGATGGTGCTTGGTGTTGATGCTGCCTGCCGCCACAACAGCAAGAGCAGCAATAGCAGTGAGTAGCATCATGCACTACCCACAAAAATGCCACCAACGAAGCATCATCACTTTTGGAGCAGTTGTGGCTGTGCTGACTCAACTGAGTCCATCTCCCAGATGAAAAGAGCACTGGCCAGCCAGGTATGCAGCAGCTGAATGACAAAAAACGAGCATTCCGCAAACTGGTACTGACTGGATAGTCTTGAAGCCCTGCGCCATAGATCCAACAGAGTTTCTGGTCTGTCCTTCTTGAAGAGGAACTTCTCATCATCAGTGAGCTCGATGACCAGAGGCACATCAAAAGCCTCTTGCAACCATTTCGTGAAAAGAAAAGGAACCTCAGCGCACTGTTCGGATCATTGGGTCAAGGTATAGGAAATATGATTTAAGTCCAAGATGTAGGATGCAAGGAAGTCGCGTAGGATCACCGCAGTCCGGCCAATTACGTCGTTGGCCAAGGTATTTCGACAACCGGAGAATTTCAGCGTATCAGAGTTCACTGAGCTCTGGCTAGACTCTAGCAGGAGAGAGCACTTCTTGTAGTCATCAACTTCCTATATAGGGTGATATAGGTATGATATAGGGGAAGGGAAAGGAAAATAGAAAGTAGCCTTTCGGGCTTCGAGCTTGGGGATTAGGTCTACAAAAAAAACTGTGTTGAAGCAGCAGTTCGATCATGTAAACTAACCTAATGGTCGAACAGAGGTCCCTAAGCCCTGAAGTCACTAAGCCATTGCTAAACACTTGGGGAAAGCATGCTCCAAAAAAAATGCCAACTGTTTGATAGTTGTTTAGTACTTAGTGAGGGCACCTGCCCGAACACTTTTCTCGCGCGAAAGGACGAACAAATTCCCAAGAGGTGCCACATAATGTGGTTACCCATTGGGGTAATATAGGGGTCATATAGTTATATAGGGCTATTTAGGGGATGATGGAAAAGAAAATGGAAACCACTATAGGTACCGTTGGGAAGTATTAGCATTGTATTGGGGTTATATGGGAATAGTGGAAAAGAAAATGGAAACCACTACAAGGGATTGTATCGGGTTTATGGCTTCTTCAATTAGGGCTTAGTATTTACCGCTCCGCGCGGTGGTCTCAGGCCTCAAGGAATACTCCATGCGACCCAGGGGCCAGATGTCCCAGATGCAATGATTCTGAGGAAGGCCCACGGCCAGTATAGATGTAGAAGGGCTCCCCCTTCCTTCTTTGATCTCCGGGAGGATTTTTACGAATTCTAAACGTACTATATAGGGATTCTTATTCCCTTATTCCGCACTAACAACCAGACTAAGAACCAGGAAGTCTATGATCTCTGGGAGATTTAGGGTCGAGGCTTGGGAACCACAGATCCTAACATTTAGATGGATCCTAAGAAAGGCTTCGAAAATCCACAACCAAACGGGGCTCATAATTCTAACCAAATGGCTCTTGTACAGGAAGCAAGCAAGCAAATTGGCGGCTCCAGCTTAAGCCCTGACCAGGAAGCCCACGCGTTACAATACTGAGCAGGTTATGAGAAGTACTGGCTGAGAGCGCAGGCTGAACGGGAAGGTACTTCTCAACATTTCCACTCGCTTCATGCTAAGTGCTCTTTCTGTGTCTTTACAAGGGGTGGGCTTGTTCTCTGCAGGCACTACGTCACAGACAGCAAGATCTCTCTCAGCGATTGGTGAAGAACCTTCGCAGCCCTCCCCCAAACTGAATACAGCTCCAAACACCATAAATTTGAAAGCCTGAAAGTCCAAGACGTCCAGAAAACTCGCGTAACAAAATCAACTAGGCGGCTCGTAGGCATCGAGGAGGGCATCCAAGTCCCTGTGGGAGAAGAAAAGTCCGCGCCGGAGGAAGCGATGCGCACGCTTGCCCGTGAGGCGCTCCATCCTCTCCCAAGCCCACGTGGCGGTTTCTGAAACTTAGGGTATTTTTGAAGTCCTTTGATGGCGATTACAAAGAGATTGTCAGGGTCCGCATTGCGGATTCTGTAGACATAACTTGGAGAATGGGCTTCGAGAGGCGAATAGCACACAGCAGGCACAACTCTATCATGCCCTCACAGGCATCTCTGCTATGCGCCCTCCTGCTGCAGTTTGGGTTTCAGCTTTCTATTGTCACTCGTAGAGAATTGCTTTAGAACTTAGTGCTTCGAGTAGTTTATGTCATATACCAAACGGTTCATTACGCATCAAGACTACGGCTCTTCTGATCTGGGCACCACGCCCACCCAAAGCATCAGAGGAAATACTGTAATCCTTATATGGTAGTTTCCATTTTATTTCGCATTGTCCCAATATAATCCCAACATAATCCCAATAGAACCCCAACATAACCCTAATATTATTCCAATATAGACCCCCCAAAACCCTAAACCCTAAACCCTGAACCCTGAACCCTAAACCCTAAACCCTGTCCTCTCAATCTGGGCGGCAGTGATAGGTTGGCAACCGAAAGTCTCAATCAGCTTGTCGTAATCCACACCATCTTCACCGGCCTGCAAAACTCTGATATTGGGGGGGGAAGGGGGGGGGGGTCATATAAGACACAGGGATTATATAGGGTTTATATATACAGATACAGGGATTATATAGGGCTTATATATATATATATAAGGTTTTTGTATACAGATATAGGGATTATCTAGGGCTTATATATAAAGATATAGGGCTTATATACAAAGATATAGGGATTATATCCGGGTTTATATGGGGATTATAGGGATTATGTAGGGTGGGTCACATGGGGTAAACAAGGGACCTACCGGATGAGACCAGGGCTTTGCAGTAATTGGGGAGGGATTTAGTAATACAGCAGGTTATTCCGTGACACGCCTCCCAGAAATCAAAACGCTAGGGCTACGATCAAGTCCACAACCTTTGCTCCAGAAACATGGGCAATAGCTGCCGGCCAGAAAGCCGGCTGCAACATATGAGCCATAGTGTAAACTCCTAGTATCCCCTTTAATAAGCCCTAGAGTAGTCTCCTATATAATCCCCTATATAACCCCTTGAAGGAGTTTTGACAATGGTTCATATAGCACGCACTGCATCTTTGCATCCCAAGCGTTAAGGTATTGAAGCCGCACAAGCTGCACTCGGCATCCCGCAACAAAAAAATCACAGTTGTGTAAGAAAGCCAGCCGCGCTGTCTTCAATGGCCCACCCCCTTGCGAAGCCAAACGAAGGAACGAGCGTTCTTGACTATATCTGGCCTTACTTCTTGGTTGCCCTAGCCAAACACGATGCTTCATCACGCCCAGGCAAGAACTAGGACTTACATTCTGATAGTTTTCAGCTGCCCTGGTCCTGATATCCTGATACGTGGCCATGTTCATGCCTTGACCGGCCCAAGCGACTTTTAGGCTTCTCGCTGGGATAAGCGCACAAGCCGTATTTTTGGCTGATTTCTGGGGAACCCATTGCCATGAAGTTATGCTTATGAGAAGGGATGCCTACAACCCTGCTTCTCCACGCAGGCTCTTATTACTGTATCCACCGAGCAACTGATGTTGAACCCCAGGTAGCATATTGGGATTCTGCATCAGGGCATCCTATCGTTGGAAACCCCACAACAATTCGGGTCAGTTTGGGACCGGACTTTCCCAGGCCTATCCCGAAATTGTCCCTGAGACCGCCACAACAGACTCTGAAGCCGAGAGCCGCTCAACCAAGCCGCAAGCAATGTGGTGTTGGAACATCTAAATCTCATCTCATTGTAGGACCCCCCCTATCCCCCGAGCCCTGATCCTAAAACCTACACTCTACGCCGTAAGCCACAACCGACTTTCTGAAGCACCCCGGCCTCAACTCCTAAACTTGAGCTCTGACCCGTCTCAACGTGCTTTAGGGATCCTACATGTTAAACATTTCGCACATCCACTTGCTGTATCATGCTTACTGCTTTTAAGCACCCAAATAAAACACCAAGGACCCCAACCCTGAACCCAATATACCCTATGGAATCCCTATAAACCCTAGTAGTTTCCATTTTATTTTCCATTATCCCTATATAGCCCCAATATATACCCTATATACCCAAGAACTTGAGAGCCGAAATCATTGGCGCCAAACCCCAAGTCCGAACCGGTGCCTCCACCTCCCAGGGCGTTACCACCTGGTCCTGTGATAGGGGGTTTAGGGTTTAGGGTTTAGAGTTAGAGGTGGAGCTCTCCTATGATATGGTTATAGAAAAGATGTGCATGACCCCTGGAAGGAAGGAGCATGTACTCGGAATCATGCAGCATTTTATGCAGCAACCATGGTGCCTGAGGACATTTTGGGGGGCTTCAGGTGTAGGGGAATGCAGAGTCAGTGGTTCCTATGACAACAGGGAATGGTAGTTTCCAAAATAGGGGTACCCCAATATAGACCCCAAAATACTACAGTCCTTATTATTATTGGGACTTCCTAAAATGGTACCCCTAATTTTGGGAAACCCCCAAATATAGTGTGGTGGCGGGTTCGGGGAAAGCCGTGGGATGATGTACTGGGAGCATCCTGGGTTTAGGGCTGCGGGTTTAGAAGCTGCAAAAGGATTCTCGTCACAATGCTAGAGGGATTATGTAGGGGCCGAAGCTCTTGATGCGCTAGATCCGCTAGATTCGTCGTAATCTCTTTAGACTGTAGACTTGCTGCACTTCCTTTTGAAGAAGACCCGTTCAAGAAACTAATGCCAGCGCAGGAACGATCCAAAACAGAAAACATCCCAAGCGATACAACCCTTGACCGATGATAGGTTCAGATCCGAGCAGAACAGGCAAGGAACTCCGAGTAGGCGCTAATAAATTGAAACCTTGATGAATCCTAGCTCTAAACCGCACAATCTAAACCTTCAATCCGAAACCTCAACCCTAAAGAGTACGGTTTCATTGGGATGAAAACCACTGTCCGACATGGTTTGCCAACCACATGACTATATACGGGTTGTATAGGGATAATGGAAAAGAAAATGGAAGCTACTATTTAGGATGACAACAGTAAATGTCCATGCGTAGCAAGCGCACTACGGTGGAAGAATTGCTTTTTTGCCCTGAGCAAGCCTAAAGCCACAAAGCCTGAACGTTATAAGCTCCAAGGCATTTGGCAAAGCAAGCTTCGAAATCCTGAACACGAACCCCAAAAATGAGTTGAAATATTTCTTAAAAAAGATCACAAATTCCTAAACATTGACTCCTAGCAACCCCAAACCTCGTTACTCCCAAAAGCCTTAAACCTTGAAGTCTGACTCCCTATAGAATCGCTATATCATCCATATAAGAACCCAATAGAATCCCAATAGAATCCAAAAAGAATCCCCATAGAATCCCTATAGAGCTCCTGGAGAATCCCATGTATAGAATGCCATAAAGAAAATTAAGTGGATACCCTAAACCCTAAACCCTAAACCCCCTCCTTGGAGGACTCAGAAGGCTCAGACTCGCTTGCAGTCTCTGTTGCTTCCCCTTCGGCGCACCTTATTTTTTTTCTAGGCTTCTCTCTGTATGGTATAGGGACTTATGGGGTATATATGGGTGGTTGTCAAAATTATGGTCCCTTTTTGGGTACCCTAAATATTAGGTGCCGTATTATAACAGGGATCCAAAAAGGGACCATAATTTTGACAACCACCCATATAGGGATTCAAGGTTTAGGGCCTGTATTAGGGTTCATATCAAGGGGTTTATATATAACTATACTGTAAATGTTATCCAAGTGTTGCAGTGTGTAGTACCCAAGGCTTCTCTATCATACAAGGACCTATAGGGGATATATAGGGATTAGATAGGGATTATGTCTGGACTTGTTGCGGACTGTCTAGGGATCATATGAGGATTATGAAGGGATTGTACCGGGGGTATATAGTCATATCTTTGAATAGTAATTCGGGAAGACCATAGGATTTTTAACTTGGGTGCTCCTACCTAGGGCTTTGTGGGCTTGTAGAATCGGTTTGTTCAGGGTGTCGGCCCTCGAGCTGGTTGATAGGCGCTATACAAAGGGAGCGTGTTTAGGGGCTTAGGGGTTTAGGGTTTGGAGGTTTGGAGGTTTGAGGAGTAGTGGGGGATCAAATGCAAGAGAAATGGAACATCAAATGGAAGCTAGGACGAAATAGGGCCTGGCAGGCATGTTTCGAAGCATTAGCCTTATCTGCAGCACTTATAAGACTCTTTGGCACCACAGGATTTTGATTCAGATTTTTTCTTACCTTGGTTTCCGGCTGGGTTTGAGGGTCGGGGGTGTATGGTCTACGGTATTATTGGGGCTGGCAACTTCCACAGAGGACGGCTCGCGGACCAGCCCAGACCCTCTTTAAAGGATCCAGAAATGGAGCCCCCAATATGAACCCTTTTCTACATTGAGGAAACTTGGGGATTACTAGGGGGTTCCATTTTTTGGATCCTTTAAGGGGGTCTGGGAGTGGGTGTCCAAGTCCTGGGAGTTCCGGATATGTTGGTTTGAGCGAGTCTGTCTTGACTGAGTAATGATGCAAAATGGTCGGGTACAGTCAAGGCTCTACCCCTAGTCACAAGTGAGATTTCGGGTTTCGCGTGGATTCCAATGGCTTTTCGGGAACTTTCCATACGTAGGAAATTGTCCTACACAATATGCCCCAGAAAAAACAACTCGCTCAAGCCTTAGAAATCCTAAAGACTTGAACCAAACCATCCTGTCCAAACCATGAAGCCCCAAATCCTGAAACCCAAGATGTTCAACTCATCCAAACGTCCTCAAAAGTGCAGAGGCGCAACACGACGCGGCGCCCTAGCACCTCGTATCTCCAAAGGCAACAAAACAAGGTTTCTGGCATGGAATCCAACAGGGACAGGGCCTAGGTAGGCCTGTTGCAAAACAATATAGGGAGTGATATCTATAATAGTAACTAGAAGGGGATTCTAGCTGTTGCCTGGTGGCAACTTTCGTTTTGACTACCTAGAAAAAGCATCAGGGCCGCCTCGTGCCCAAAGCGCCAGCCTACGGAAAGCTCTGCGGTAGGTTGCTTAGGGGTCTAGGATTTAGGATTCTCAGTTTGTGGCCGTTGTTGGGCCGCCGTATGAACTGAAGCTCCCAAAAACTCGGAATTCTGACAACCTCCCTCAGGTGGCCCCATAACGTGTCACACAGGCCCCTGAGCTGCACATAGTTGGGATTTCAGGTTTAGGGCCCAGGGCTATGCGAAAAAAAGGCAGGCTCCAGTGAGATGCCCAGGCAAACTCCAAAATGGAGCTTAAAAAACAACCACACCCACCACGTAATCCACCTTTCTTGGAATTCCACCAAAAGGATAAGTGCAGCTTACACTCGTCTTTGCATTTTCATTATCCCTATATAACCCCTACGTACTAGAGTAGTTTCCATTTTCTTTTCCATTATACCTAGATAACCCCTATATAATATAGGAGTTTCCATTCTCTTTTCCATTATCCCTATATGGTGCATACATGGCCACTCACTTCAGCAGTCCAGCTAGAAGCTTCCAGCAGGCCCCTTAGCCCAAAAGTCTTTCGGGTTTGGGGTTTATCCTGGCGTGTAGCAAGCCATGAACATCAAATCCCTCGAAGCCCTGAACCCTAAACCCCTACCCCACCCCCAAACCCTGAGCCCTAAGCCCTGAAACCCCTCAATCGAACAACATCCTAAATTCCGTGCCCTGCAATCCTAGACAATATAGCGGCTTTAACGGACCTCCCAAACCCTCGAACTAAGCTGCGAGAACCCAAATGCGGCCTGAATGATTACCAATGTCATAATGAGATCTACTTGAGGCAACCTACACCATAATTATGGAATTATAAATGGAATCTATGACCATAGTCTCAGCGATGATCCCTTTACATCCCGACATAACCTCAAATTTGCCGTCTAATTCTCCATTCTTCCTAGACCCTGAGCCCTATAAATGTCCCCACATAAACCAGTGTGAGCCATAGTTTACACTCCTAGTATCCCCCTTAATAACCCTATAATACTCACCTACATAATGCCCTTATAGCCCCCCTTGAAGGAGTTTACCCTAACACTCCTAAACCCCAAGCCCTAAACCCTAAAACCCTACATAATCTCCCATCTATCCTCCTGGCTCATGTAATACTTACTTGAAGGCCCATGGGACTTAGTAACTACTTATAACTGGGCTTATAACCCTACTTATAATACCCCTAAATGGACTTAAGGGGGTTACCCCAATTATAAGTAGGGTTATAATCCCAGTTATAAGTAGTTGCTAAGTCCCGTGGGCCTCCAAGTAGGCCCTTGGGTAGACAAGATGCTCTCCGGCTGCGCGCAGGCGCCAGGGCCAACAGCGCCGCCAAGGCCCCGGCGCCAGCCGCGGTCTGAAGTCCCCGCGAGGGCTCTGCCGGGGAAACCTTAACAAGGAGCTATGTTTAGGGTGTAGGGTTTAGGGTTTAGGGTTTAAGGTTTAGGGTTTAGGGTTTAGGGTTTAGGGTAGGGTACCATATAGTAGTTTCCCTTTCCTTTTCCAGTATCCCCTTTATAACCCCAAGACAACGCTAATATTACCCCAATGGGTACCTTTAGTAGTTTCCATTTTCTTTTCCATTATCCACTCATATGGCCCTGTATAACCCTATATCCCTATATAAGCCGTATTTTCACCCTATATAACCCCAATACGGATTCGCGGTTGGGGATTTAGAGTTTGGCTTTCAGGGTTTAGGGTTGGGAGTCCAGGGCTTGATTTGGGGGCTTTGGCTTTTAAAGTTTACAGTTTGGGGGTAAGGGCTTACTCTAACTTTAGGGTTTCTGCATGCATCCTTGTGGACAGTCCTGAAGCATGCAATTGAAAACTACCCGTCTCGCAGCATTTCGCTCTCAGCATGCCTGTCTCTGGGCCCGCTGTTGAGGACCAGAATGGTATGCAGCCACCAGTTGCTCTGCGGCCCTATACTACACCCCTCTCAAGACTCAACACGCGTACCGCGTTGCGATGCGTTAACATCCTGGAATACCAGCATGACTAGATAACTGTGGCCCAATCGGCCCCCTAACATCACTAACAGAAGTAGTGGTCCCATAGCGCATAGCACAGCAAGCAAAGCGAAGTATGCCGGCTTGAGGTTCGGGGTTCTAGGCTCAGCCTTGGGCTCAAAGGTAGGGTGCAGGTGTGACCAGCGGCACATCAGTGAAAGGACCGGTCAATTGGTTCTCTCCTCTGATAGACAATCATCTGAGAACCCTAGCTTTTGTACCGATTACTTGGCTGAATCGCGTGGGACCCTTTTTGGCATTCCATGTTAGTTTGGTGGAGGGTATGCAAATAGATAGCATATGGTATTGCCCAATGTCGTAGCAAGATCCTTGTATCCCAGACATTCTATCTACGTAAGGGGACTATAACCCCAATATATACCCAATTATAATATAGTGGTTGCCATGTTCCTTTCCATTATCCCTATATAACCCCAAGAATATACCCCATAAAAAGCACCGAGCGGCTGGGAGAGGAGTCCGTACCGCACATGGCTCACCCTGGCCTACCGTCTCGGCGCAACGCCCTGGCGTTGACCACGAGGATACGAGCTGCGGCCCGTTGAGTGCCAGGACCGCCAAAGGTAATGGTCGCATCCTTTCGGCATTCATTATTACTAGTGGTACAATATGAATATGAGAGGACCCGAATATAACCCCTATGATCCCGTATAGTCACTATTACAGGGTGGGGGGGGGTCCTCCTAAATTATTACCATTACTATCTTTTTTGTACGATGAGTACTCTGAAAACAACGATTACAACTATGATTGCTGTGGCAAACACAAGCGAGCAAAATTGTGCTACAACCATGGGCTTAGCTCACAAAAACGCTCATCATGTCTTGGCGTTGTCTCACAACTGCTTGAATCCATCAGCGTAGCAGTAGCAGTGAAAACCGGCGGACAGTGATAGAAGCCGAGGGGCGGGCAGCGCAGGTGGTCAGCTGCAACCGAAACCTATCTACGTTCTTTGATCAGAGACGGCCACAAGGTCAGGCTCAATGGTTGTACGTGGATGGGGGCAATGTTGCACATCTTGAGATCCTCATTGAAGATCTCAAGTGGTACAACATTTCCGATTCAATGCACCAGCGGTTCCCAGATCGTAGCGTTTAGGGTTTAGGGTCTGTAGGAATAATGGAGAACTAAATGGACGAGTAAATGGAAACTGAAGTGGCAACCCTAAACCATAAACCCTAACCCGTAACCCCTAACCCCTTAACCCCTAACCCCTAAACCCTAAACCCTAACCCCTAACCCCTTAGCCCCTTAACCCCTAACCCCTTAACCCCTAAACCCTATAGACCCCATTGTACTTTGAATGCACTCACATATTCCCTACTAAGCCCATGGGAGATCACAAATAGAGCTAGAGCAGGCTTCAGACCACAAAGGTATACTGTAAACCCGTGATTCATACACCCCCTCCTTTTACGGGTCTTGTTTACGATTCCTATTCTAACCCCCTTTAAAGGGAGAAGGTTTATCAATCACGGGTTTACAGTAGTAATAGTAACCTGTGAACTCACTGTGCAAGCGTGTAGGAGGATGTGAGCTCTAGGGTTGGTCTTATGTATCATCCTAGCTCCCATGTCATCTCCCATTTTTCTTGTTCGGTAAATCTCCAGTCCTTATGATGGGACTCAATGTTATAGCCCTAGGAATAACTCCTATGGACTCCTAGAGATCCGCTATGGCTGAGGTCGGCATACAGGGACAATGGGAGCTGCTGGCCCCTGCAGCCAGCAGAGGCGGATGCCCTTCGCTTTAAGCCCTAAACCCTAAACTGCGCTGCCCGTGTTTTATGCTCCTCCTGAAAGGTGCAGGTACGGCGAGACCAAGGCAGGGAGTTCAAGAAGAGCACTGAAGACTCTGGCTTTCAGAATACATACCGCCTAAATAGTAAATTTCTTTTCCATTATCCCTATATAACCCCAAAATAACCCTAATATTCTATCTACTTCAAGGCTGACAATAAAACCTGCATGACCTTATTACGCCAGGCCTCCACCACTTTACATGTCAGAGTGCTCTTCTGCTCCCAGCAAGCGTCAGTCAAGACTCCATCACTCTCGTCCTTTTGCAGGTGGGATTTCAGGCGGAAGGCTTGTGATCTAAAGTTTAGGGCTCTGTGCTGCGAAAGTGCTCCTCTCCCAAAGATTCTGATGCATTCCCCTAGATACCTGACATAAGATCCACCCAAATGCCTCACGCTGTCCATCTGTTCAGTTCTGATCTCATCATCAGAGCAGCTCCCAGCGCCCCCACCATTCCTTCCCAAGTCCGACCGCTGTAAACTCCTTTCATTTTTGAAGACAATATGAAAATTACCATATGGAAAATGCTAGGCTGCTAGGGGCCCCGTCTAAAGGTCCAGACTCAGCCTTTGAGCCTTCCAGGCCCCAAACTGCTTGAAGGACAGCCCTACTTCGCGCGTCCCCACTACCACCCCTGCCACAGAAAGTCAGCTGTTGGGCCCTGTTGGGATTCTGCAAACCCCCGCCCCCAACAATAAACAGCACCTACTTGCAATGAATACTCCAAATCTAGTACCACTACATAACATCATGGGAGGGGGAAGGCCTTGCCATCTCTTGTTTTTTCGGAGGTCCCCTCTGGCGGGGGTGGTGAGGGGCCGATGCCTAATCTCTGTGCCATGGGCGGCCCCTGCCTGCCATGTGCATGTACTTTTCAAACCGAGCTCCTCGTGTCTCATGCGGTATTATGATACATTCTAATAAAATATTGTATATAAAAATATCGTAGCAAATTATAGTAAATTATAATGTATTATAGTATATTATAGTATGTTATTCTATATTAATGAACCTGAAAATGGATGTTGGGTCTGGCATAGAGCATTCTCTCCCTATCAGGCCAGGAACTCCCCATGTGAATCCTTGCATGGCCCACGATCAAGCCCGCGGTAGACAATCACTAATTATCGCGCAAAGTCCCTACATATCCCATTTAATTAAGAAGTTCAAAGGCTCGAACGAGGAGAATAGGACCCCCGGGAATTCGTAGAAATCCACACGTTTGGAGTTCGCATGCCTACGCCAGGGTACCGCCACAACAACTGCGAGACACGGCTCTTCAGTGGAAGTGCAGGGTTGGGTCGAGCATCATGATATTCCCGCTGGCTGCACGTGAATCAGCAACATCTTGCAACAGGCATCTGTCAAATCTGCATAAGAAACACCAAGCTGCGGTTGATTCTCTCCCGCTTCCTCTTAAGAGCGGGTAGTAGCAAGGCAAGTCGGACAGTCTTAATGCCTTCCAGCACCGCTCATTAGACCGCGCGCGCAGCGCGCCGCACTGCGCGAACCAAAATGTCAGTGTAGAGATTTGGCAACGTGTTCAGTATCACACCCCCTTCATCCACGGGTGAACTTGAAACTTACGAAGCACATGAAAGGACCTGGAGGGCATAAAAGATCTAGAATATAGCACCATCCAGTCAAAGCTGGTCGTGCAGGTGGGGAATGACAGCTTTTGAGGAGAATAACCGCAATTTTACAGCTTCCAGACACAGTGTCTCAACATCTGGGACCCCCTTTCTTTCATAACGGGACACTGCGTCAGGGCTTCATGGACCCTTGATTTTCAGAAATTCTGGGAATCAAAAAAAAGTGCCTGGGGCCCTGAACCCTAAATCCTGAACCCTACAGAATTGGAAAAAGCTTTTCGTGTGCTAGACTATGGAGATATACGGATTATGCAGGCTTTTGCATTATGATTTTTCGAGGCGAGTGGAAACCTGCGGTGCGCAACAAACGGCTTAGGGTTGAAGATTTGGAGCTGATTCGGTCATGTTGTTTTTGGAGTTACATAGGCTTTATATAGGGATAATGGAAAATGGAATGGAGACTACTATTTAGGGTTTGAGGTTTAGGGCTTAGGGCTTAGGACTCGGGGTGGAGGGCCCAAGGCGAATATCCGAGCTTTCGCCCAAGTCTCCCTCAAGAAAGGTCAAAGCATCCACACTCCAACCAGGTATAAGCTACAACGCCAGGCAGAAGGGACTGCGAACACGGACAATAAAAACAGCGGGAAAGAAAATGGTACAACTGCAAGCTTTGCTAACGTGGTCGCTCACAATCCTCGAAACACGCAGCTGCCCTATTGCAAGAAGCCTGTAGTCTGTTGACTTGCCTTTGGTGGCACAATCCGTGCAAAGCCAATTATGGGGCAAACTTACATCGCGTATCTGTTGCGACAAGCGGGTACAAATAGTTCCTTTTCAGGCTTGTTTTTTCTTGAGACCCTGACTTGAAGAGAGCAAACAGCCTGTAAGAACGGCGGAGCTGGGCAGGCTAAAACCTAACTTCACGCAGCTCCCTTTCAGATGCCAGAGGCCTGCGGGATTCACAACGAGGTGCGGGAACTGTTAATGCACCAAGCTCAATCAAACCCACGACCTAGGAGTGACATAAGCGTCGGACCCTCAACTCCTGTGAGGTTTTTCAACCTGCGGGATTGCATTGGAATATTTTGAGCCACTCTCGTAATAGACGGCTCCGAAAGCGGCCAACTGAGACGGTGCTGCCTAGTCTTGCCCTACGACACGGGGTGATTCTAAAAAGCACTGTTGGTGCGGTTTAGGGTTTAGGGTTTTTTTGCTGTTGGTCAGATGTAAGGTGCC
Organism: Symbiodinium pilosum; assembly: GCA_905231905.1. NCBI lineage: Eukaryota > Dinophyceae > Suessiales > Symbiodiniaceae > Symbiodinium > Symbiodinium pilosum. The sequence continues at coordinate 116,761 of CAJNIZ010030113.1, forward strand.
TACGCTTAGCCAACTGGCTGCTAGGGACGGGAAGAAGAGTGGCTAACTCAAATGGCCCCCTATACCAGAAGTAAAATAATAATACATGTAGTAAGAATAATCGAAATATGAATAATAGTAATAATATAGCAATAATGTAGTAATAATAATAGTAATAGTAATTAGTAATTCGTAATAATACTAGAAGAAATAATGATAAAAATCTGTGTTTCCCCCAAGTAAATCGAGCCCAAAGGCTGAAGATGACACACCTCCAGGGACAGTATGCTCAGGAAACTCGCAAGACAACTCCAAGAACTCGAAGAGTCTAAGGGGCTGAGCCACGCTGCACGTGTTCTTAGTGTTCTTGCTATGATTATTATTACTATATGTCACTATTACTACTTTTTCAAAGTGTTATAAATACATTTATTACCAATACCTTTTTGCGTAGCGAAACAATAACTTGTCAAGTAAGAACGAGACCAAAGTTAGGCATCCATCCATGCATTGACATGAATGTAGGGTCCTGCTCTGGCAATGATGCCAGAAAATTGGGTCTGTGTCGGGCTTCGGAGAACCACCCCGTTCGCCCCTCTGGGCTGCAAAAATGCGTATCAGTCCACCTTCATGGACAGCAATTTCAGTGAAGCGCAGCCCTGATCAAGGCGGGAGTTGCCCAGTAGCTACACTCTACACAAAAGCCGCAAAACAGTATGAAAGACATCCCATCTAATTTGCCAAGGCCCGTTCCTTTGGGCCTGGGTTTCATGGCAATGCCCAAACACCCTAAGCCCATTTCCATACATAGAAACATTACATTAATTCTTACAGAATCCGCATCTCCACGGTAGTCCCCACATGCCAATCCATTGTCTACACAAGAGGCACCCCCTCCAAGCCCTACCTGCTCAGAAAATTATGCCCTTGAAACTTGGAACCCCATATAGGCCTGTACCTTAACACATTTTGGGATACCTTTCCAGGTGTTCGTGTGCATCTGGGGCAACTCCAAATCTCTGGACACAGGGCCTTCACCGGCCTGAAGGCTACCGCATCTTACTCATGCTTACGTGGGGATGGGGGATGGATCCCCATGGCAGTCCCTATATCATCCCCATAATGATTCCCATGCCCCAAGCCGCAAACCTACTTGGAGGGTAGAATCCACATAGCAACCCCAGCAATCCCTATTCTTAACCTACTTGCTAGGTCCCCATGACCCTCCAAGTAAACCCTAAACCATAAGCCCCCATTCCCAAGTAAGAATGAGCTTCTTCTTGGCATCGAGTCATAGACCCCCGAGCTACTGGGGTTCTGAAACTAAAGTCACGAGCTTCTTAGAGTTCAGGGATTAATGCAGGAGTTCTGTAAGGCGACCCTAAACCATAAACCCTATGAAGTATCAACAATACTGTAAGGCTCAGGGTTTGCGGTTAGGTCTGCAGGTTGCCTTTGCAGACTTCCAAGTTTAGGGACTGGCTTCAATGTCTAATGTTCAAGGCTTCGAGGTTCAAATTGGGTTCTCCTAGCTCCCATCACAGCGAAAGTTGAGGCATGCGAGCAAACAATGAGAGAAACCCACACCTAAACCTGTCTATTCATGCTGACACATACTACGGATGGTATCCTTCCTGTTTCAGTCATGGGCGACGCGCGACTATCGCTCATGCAGTAATGATACTTTGACTATTTCTACGGGCGCGAGGTACTCAAACCTTAAACAACCCAAACACTCAAACACCACATCCTCAGGAGCTAAACCCCCTAAGCCCTATGGCCCACCCCTGATTAAGAATCCGGCCCATGAATAGGGACTAGAACTGTGACCCAAGCATAACGGTACAGTATTAGTATTTAGGGTTTAGGCTTTGGACATGGTTCTATCAAGACCCTAAGCCCTAACCTAGATGGATGCCTCTTGATGCTCCCCATGTGGGCTACAAAAATCCGAATCTGCAATGAGAAGGATTCTCATATTTCGGCTTATGCGACAGAAGCCTACCCTAAACCCTGAACAGCAAATGAGACCCCTTCAAACCCCTTAAAACTCTTTTATGCCCTTGCAATTAAACCCTCTTCAACGGTTTTAAGTCAAACCCTTTGAACCCTTAACCCTCAACCATACCAGGCCGATTTCAACCCTTGTAGGCCCATCCAAACCCTTGTTGAACCCTTTTAAGCCCTTGCAATAAAACCCTCACACACCCTTTCATGCCCGTTCAGATAACCCTTTAAAACCTTTTTAAGTTAAACCCTTTTAAACCCTAAACCCTTAACCTTTGAGCCTTTCAAACCCTTGTAGGCCCATCCAAACCCTTTTGCACCCTTAAGCTCCGAGGTGAGCCCGGGGACTCGTCAGCCATGGGCTCTGGCGCAAGGCACGGGCACTAGGACGTGCGTCGGGGTTGCGACCTCAGAGCTTGCAACTGTGAACGTGTGGGGGTTTGGGGTTAAGGGGTTTGAGGATTTCGGATTTTCTGGCTTGGGGATTCGGGGCTGAGGTTTGAGCTGCAAAGGCATGGGGGTTTCTGGGTAACAGGTTAGGGCCAGGGTCTTGCATTCAAGGGGGTCGGGCGAGGATCTTAAGATCTAAGCGGCAAGGCCCCGGGAGGTGACATCCTAGGCACTACCTGAACCCCAAAAGTAGGTAATATAATGGCCCAAAAACCCCTAAAAACAACCCAAAGGGCCATTATTCTACATACTTTTAGAGTTCAGGTAGAAGATGAACCCCAAATCCTGGACTCTTCACCTGTTGCGAGTCTAGGGTTCGGGACAGTCTCTCCCTGTTTTTTCGGGCTTTAGAGGTCTTTTGTGCGATGAGGCCTTGAATGCCAAGCCTTGGCATACGTGTATGTAGATGTCAACTAGTGTCACCGTAACCCTGGACCCTAAGCGAAAAATTCGAAACCCTAATCCCTATTGTTGCAAGTGGCCATGCATGTGGCAAACCCTATTGTTGTTATTGTTTCCTTTTATTCGTGTAAGTCACCTATACAAGTGACATTGGTGGATTCAGCCCATGGGGCTTGAAGCCGTGCACCTTACTTTGGGGTTAAAGGCTTACGGTAGGGGTTCAGGGTTTAGGGGTCTAGTTAGTGTTTGGGGATTAGGACAACCAGATCCATACTAAGCTCGGGCCCCAAACCCTGGAAGCCTGACATACGCTCACAATCCTGAGGCCCTGAGCGTATATCAAAAAACTGAACGCTAGGTCCTACACCAGGCACATATGGGTGGTTGTCAAAATTATGGTCCCTTTTTTGGGTACCCTACATATTAGGTGCCGTATTACAATAGGGACCCAAAAAGGGACCATAATCTTGACAACCACCATATCTTCAACGTCCAGTAGTCTCAGGTTTCTCCTCCAGCGCTTCGGGCCTACACTACACAACTGGACCCAGGATTGTCTATAATTCGGGGACATATGCTTACACCAGCACTGCAGGCGAAGGCTTGTATTCTTGAAGTCTGGATTATACAAACCTTAAACCCTAAACCTCAAACCCTACACCCTTTTAAGCTGAAACCTTGAACCCTGAACCCTGAGCCCTAAACCCTGAACCCTAAACCCTAAACCCTAACTGTGCCCAGGGGGCTAAGAAGGCTCGCGACCAGCTGGCGGAACTCATGGCTGCCCGGTCCACCGTCCGGGAGCGTCAACCTCGGGAGCTGAGGATTTAGGGTTTAGCGGTTTAAGGTTTGCGGTTTGGGGTTTAGGGTTTAGAGTTCAGGGCTTAGGGTTCACGGTTTAGGGTTCAGGGTTTGGGGCTCAGGGTTTAGGGGTTTGGGTTCAGGGCGTAAGGTTTAGAGTTGTGCGGCTTGAGCGGCAAGGCTTTGGCAAACAGGTTTTGTGTTCAGGGAGTAGGGTTCAAAGTTTTTTTGGCTATAACTAAAGCTGCCCCCTTGAAATCTGAGACTGTCTTTAAAACCTGAAACCTTTTGCCCTTCAATCCTGTAGATGCCACCTTTGCTTTAAGCATCCTGTGTCTGAAAGCCGTCACACCCACAGGTACCTCCTGCAAGCTAGCTGGCACACACACAATATCTAGAAGGCCTAACACCCTAAAGCCTAAACCGTCATCAGCAACCCGAACTGGATGCTGTTTTTCTTGAGCGAGTTGTCAAGCTTGCAAGCCGCGTTTAAAGTTTGCAATAAAGCTGTGCTTTTAAAGTGGGAGCCGTGAGGGATCCTTGGGGGTTGATGGGGCTCCTCCTCAAGTACTTTAACAGACCTTCAACCCTAAACTTTAAACCTAAGCCCCTCAAGCTTTGCATAGCTCCACCTGAAAATGCAGGCCCACAAAGCCTCCGTAAACTCCAAAGACGGGATCGTGGGGAAGTTCCTGCTTGGACTTCCAGGGAGACTTTGTAAGCAGGTTGACTGACCATGAGGATAAGTGGTTTCATTGTGTGGCTCCTAAGTATTAAATGTATACTGTATACTTGCTAATTCACCCTGACCCTCCAAGTAGTTTGTAGGGCGCCGTCATAGCTTGCATTTCCATGCTACTGCCTCTCTGATCTAGGCAGAGTTTAGGGTGCAGGGCCCAAGGATTTTCAGGGCTTCACATTCGTGCTGTTTCCCAACCCACTGTAGGGCGTATGGATGTTGATTCTGAACATTGGGCCAAGAAAGACCCATGATAATCCAGTCCGTCTTTCCCTCCGAAGAGGCGCAAGCTAGACGAGCCTCTCATCCCACCATACACCTAGGACCTAGGTACTGTACACAGCTAGGCCTGAACCAACCCATCAAGCTCCAAACCCTCAACTCCCCTATCATTCTAATGTTGCGCATTGATCCAAGACAGCATTGCCATGTACATGTCTGAGGCAGATTTCTTGCTGAGACCTGTAATGCTGAGGCACCCCTACATCAGTGAACCCTTCTTCTTCTTCTGTTCAGTAGACCGTCGCCCTCTCTCCCTCTCTCTCTCTCCTGCGGGCTCAGTCTCCTGTAAACCCTAAGCTCTTGCAAAAAGAGCCGCCGCCCCAATGCTGATGCAGAGAAAGCAGCAGATTCGCGGGATATAGGGTCGTATAAGGAGATATCTATCTATCTATCTATCTATCTATCTATCTATGTGTGTGTATTGGTTCTTGTTTATTTTGACTTACGGAGGAGTATACGGGGATATGTAGTGGTCATATATTCGGCGCATATATTCGGCGAGCCAGGCTACTCTGCAGCCATGATCATCAATTGCAGCTCAATGTTGCCTCGTTTGCAGATCCAGGCTGCTGGTTTGTAAGGGGCGAAAGGCTGAGGATATCCTGGGTAACTGCACAGATAGTAACTGTACTATGACTGCAGAGCGTCTGGCTGTGGATGATGAGTTTGGGGTTGGGGACTTTTGGTTCTGGGCTGGAGGTCTTGGATTGAAGGTACATGCTCTGCTTGCAACAAAACAAGGAAACAAATCCCTCTTCAAACCTGCATCCCCTAAACCCTAAACCCTACACCCTCAACCCTACACCCTAAACCCTGAACCCTAAACCCACAACAAGGAGGGCTACTTCGGGAGCCCCTGTTCATGGAAACCCCCAAATCCCATGCCAACGCCCAGGCCCCATATTGTACTTGGACAAGTTGCTGTCAGCCCAGTAGGGGGTCCGGCCAAAGACCAGCACGAACAAAACGCAGCCCAGTGACCTCACTTTGGTTTATGCTGCTGGGGCGGTCTGACTTATGTGTAATTTGAGCTTGGGGCATAAGAGTGTCTAAGAACATGGAGAATATGTGGGGGGATTGAACTTGGATGATGAACATGCAACAACTGACAGTTGGAAGAACCCTGCGCCCAAACTCGAAATCCGGGGACCTCCATACATAGCGCGCCAACACCCCAAAACACGCATACCTCGACGAAGAAACTCTGGCTGCAACAGTCACCAGGCCCTATGTTCTGCTCGGCCTTCGAATGAGGCGGTAGTTGAGATGTTCGGAAGGCATAGCTCGCTTTGCAGACCCTTTATCCTAAGTGGATACCTTGCAAACCCTGACTCCAGAGAAAACAGGTATGCAGAAAGCGTTTCAACATGATGGTGTGCCCCAAACCCGCTACCCTATGTAATCTCCATCTCGAGGCGCCACATGTCACGTGGCTTACCCTTGACGCCTGCATCGTGGCCTTCGAAGCACCTAAGTGGCACAGTTGCTCTTCACCAGGTACATGATTTTCTAACTCAGGGATTCCTTTTTATCATCCAAAACCTATAGTACAAGGACCTGAAAAGATGTCAGAATGTTCAAAAAAGGTTGGCAGGGCTTTGTGCTGCAGATTGAAATGTACAGCCGCAATTCGCGGCTGGAGCTTCCGTCAAAAACAGCGAAGCAGGAAGGGGGAGCTAAGCAAACAGGTTGAGACTGAAAATAAGTGGAGGGACTGTATGGCCTCCAAAGGCAAAATGTATACTTCCAACCCTTCAAGTAGAGCCTGGAGCAGATAGGAAACCCCAAGCCCTAAACCGAGTCAGGGCACTCTGGGGGGGTGAACTGCTGAGTGCCCTGGGCATCATAGATCAGGAAGTCTGGCTCCTCACACATGGAGTCTCTAAAAATGGAGGACCTTGGGACCTTAGGGATTTCCGGCATACGCGGCGAACTTTTGTGATTCCTCAAGTGCCTAATGAGATTTTGGGGAGATATTTTGGGATTCCATATGTAGGGCTTCAGGGTGCAGGCTTAGCGCTTCGCGTTTGGGAGGCTGGAGGCGGGGAGTTCCTACAGATACTACTTGGGAGTTTCCAGAAATGAGAGTACCTTATGTGGCCCCCGTAATACATGGCCTATGGTATTTGGGGGCTTGGCAACCATGAATTAGCGCATGTGGTCGCGGGATACCACCTTGTGGGAGATGCAAATGTGGTGGCTATGCTTTATGTAATCATTTTTCGTTTCCCAACAAAACCAAAACAGAGTTCTGTCTGAAAATACTTGCGACAGCCTGGGGGGTCGAGATTCAAGACGTAGGGCTTTCAGCTGGAAAGTCCTACAAACATCTACAAACTCCCGACGGGCATCTGGCTTCGGCTCGGAAGTCTGCCTCAGGGCCCCGAACTGCAGGCCTTTAGAGCATTGTCTTTGTGGATCATTAGGAAAATGGATGGGGACTTAGCAAGACTTAATATGTATACTTTTAACTTGTGACCTCTATAAACCAGATGACAACCTCAGCTATCCCATTGTCTACTGCCTAAGTCCGGCTGAACCTCCGAGTATCATTGTAACGGAAACGTCTACAGCCCCAACACCTTGGCCTGGACGTAGATGAGCTACAGTCAATGTGTCCCATATGAATGTGTTGCAAAATCATGTGTGTGTGTGTGTGTGTGTTTTTTGGGGGGGTCGTTGTAATGCGCGGATTATACCATTTTTGGGAACCGCTAAGATGGAAACGACCATATAATTGATGGACATGGGCTCCGTTTAGGGAACGTATTACGGATGGGGAAGTTTGCGAAGTACTGCATGCTGATTCCCTAAACCCTAAGCCCCATCTACTGGGGCTGTCAAAAATGCGGTGCCCCTTCTGGGATACCCAAATATAAGGGGCGATATTCTAATTGTGGGGACCCCAAAAGGACCGGAATTTTGAGAACCTGCCTACTCTGCTCGCATATGAACCAGAGGGCTCCTGACACGCCTCAGCAGAATTGAAGTCTGCAATCTTCACCGCGAGCCCAGCATTGACCAGAAGCTCTTGCCTTGCTGTTAGGTTTAGGGTTCAGGGTTTAAGGTTTCCTAAAACCAGGGATATAAAGAGAAATCGTGAGGAAGCAAATGGAACAGAAAAGGGAAAATCAAGTGGCAAGTTTACTAGGCGTCGATGTAATGTGCGCATCTTTGTATAAAACTCTGACTTAAATCTCCCGTGACCATGTACCAATGGCGTCTGGTCTGGCACATCCAACACTTGCTCCTTTCAAATCTGCCCCGGTCTTCATTCATGGGGTCCCTAGGCGAAGCGGATTTCTCGGGATATTTGTCGGTTCTGATTAGGGAAGCTTGCGGAGGGCTGCCAAGGGGTCAGGGTGGTCTGGGTGATGTGAGTGTCTCAATGAGATATATGGACAGTACTCAATAATCATCAAGGACTTTTTAGGAGGTACTTACTTTGAAGGGAATGAGCGAAAGTGGTTCATGGGCCTGCCTTTGCTCGCATGGTGCCGGCAGGATCTTATTGATTTTCTAGATGAGAAGTTGATGCTGACATAGGGCAGGGTGCCGTAGTCAGACATCCAAAGTTTGGGGTTTCATGATTTACGGCCCGGGTGCTGTTGATTTGTTACATTATTTTGCTGTCAGCTACCTCATATCAGTACAGGTAATTGGTGCACAAACCGCATGACCAATGGTTGCTTAAGAACATGTTTGTCTCTCTTTCAACGACAAACAGATGTACCCACCACCCTGCCAGAAAGAGTTTGAGGTCGGGCGCCATTGGAGGCACGCGAAGCCCGGTAGGCCCCGGCTTGTGGCCAAGCAGAGAGCCCGACAAATTCAAACGCATTCCCCGTCCCCCAAACCGAGATATATAACACTTGCGCGGGGATCTATACGTGCTCTATACATGTGTACAACCCACTGGGGGGGGGGGGGTTTAAAGCTAGGCTGGGTGACGGACACATCTGACGGTGTTTGTCAGACCACCGTTGAAACTCTTGGACCATCCAGCAACCCAGAAAACAGAAAAATGGGCCCCCAAATCTTGCACCCAAATACCACGCGGTAGATTTCTAATCGAGAGCCATGACACAAGCTTTGATGATCCCGCTTGTGCGACGCCTCGCAGCACAAGGAACACTTCTCAGCTCCCTCCTTCTAACATGAGTTTTTGTGATGAGGAACCACAAGTTCGCATACAGGAAGCGCGGCAACCTTAGAGGAGATGAGCGAAAACATATCGGAGGTTGAACTAAGTACCATCGCACTCTTCTTAACAAGCTTACAACCAAAAGATCATGTATGATCTTGTGGAAATTGGGGACCACAGTCGCCCTCAGTGCTCCTGATCAAACATGCTGCGCATAGGGAAGTCTCTAGGGCAGCTGTGGCATATGCATTTTTCAGACGTAGGCTACGATGCAGCTGCGTGCCCCAAAGTGTGGCAGCTGTTGTCCTTTCAGGCCCGCAGACTCAAAGAGACTGTCCTTCCAGCAGCTCTGGAAGGTTGGACTTCTCAGCTTGTGCTTGCAAGTGGCCCTGTAATAACTAGAAACCGTGAATCCTACACCCACATGTTGCAATCTCCAAACTATAAGCCTCTGATGCTATAAAGCGGGTGCCAAATCAAGCCAGAGCCTACACCTGCGCCACACACCCTGAATTTGACGCTTATTTTTTCGGGAAGTACCCATCTACGTGCCAGGGGTTTAGGATCCCTGCGCCTCAGTAGGCTGCAGCTGAATCGTCGGCCACTGACTCCTGAGCTTCTCCCCTTTGTGGCAATCCATGTGATTGTTTGGGCAGGTATACATCCAGTATGCAAGGGGGGGTGGAAAACAAAGTCGAAACTACTATAGCATTTAGGGTTTACAAGGTTCAGGGTTTGGGGCTTATGTAAGGTTCAAGGTTCCAGGTTCAGGGTTTGGGGTTTCTAGCTTAACGGATTTTGCTGGTAGGGTCAGGGTGACCTTGTAAGGGTAACCCGAACCACTACACCCCAAACCGCCCAAACCCTACACCCTTACGCCTTTGCAACAGGCTTTCGATGGATGCTGCCTGGATGTAAGCTGTTAGCCCGGCTGGCCGTTGCATGAAGTACTGTAGGCACAGCAAATCGGCAACCCTAACGCAGGATTGGTACCCTGATCCCTACATCAACCCTACAGACTCAGTATCTAGTCCCTATATTTATCCCTGTATAGATTCCATGTCCCATTCCTATTTAGTCTCCTTTTCATTCCCAAATATTCCCTTTAAACCCTTTGTAGACTCGATGTTGAATCCCAATCTAATCCCTATTGAACCCCTATATATTCCTCATGTAACCCTAAGTAGGCTCAATGTCGAATCCCTATCTAATCCCTATATGATCCCTATTTAATCCCGAGTTAATCCCTGTTTAATCCCTGTTTAATCCCTACAGCCCTGATGCAGCAATGGCTCAAGCTGAGCGCTGTGACGAAGCGCGCATCGCGAACGGGAATCGGCTTGGAGAGCACCAGGTTAGGCGGCTTCAGATCCTAGGGTTTAGGGTTTAGGGTTTAGGGATTAGGGCGGATTACGGTTTAGGGTTTAGGGTTGGGGGCTCAGATTTTGAAAAAAAGGTTCGATGGGAGATTATAAGGGGGCTATGCAGGGGTGATATAGGTACTATAGAGGGTTACTTGGAGGCCCATGCGACTTAGTAACTACTTATAACTGGGCTTATAACCCTACTTGTAATCCCCCTAATTGGACTTAAGGGGGTTACCTCAGTTATACGTAGGGTTATAAGCCCAGTTATATGTAGTTACTAAGTCCCATGGGCTTCCAAGTAGAGGGGGGATTCTACAGGACAGTAAAAGGGATTAGGGATTTTACGCCAATATTCAGAAACATGGAAGATGAAGAAATTAGAAGGTAGTCTCTCCCTTAATAAGCCCTACAGTAGTCCCCTATAAAACCCCCTTTTCAGGAGTTTAGACTCTAGTATACTGGTTAGGGTCAGGGGCGTAGGGTTTATGGGGCTTTTAGGGCTTCATATCCTGGGAGCTTCAGGGTTTTGGGTTCATAAGGATTTTAGAGATTTAGTGTCTAAGGTGAAAGGATTTAGGGTTTGGCAGGGTAGGGGTGGTTCATAAGGATTTTAGAGATTTAGCGCCTCAGGTGAAAGGATGGAGGGTTTGGCAGGATTTAGGGATTTGGAGTTTAGAGGGTTTAGGGGCATACCGTTCATTGAAGCGATGGGCCTCCCAAACAGTCAAGGGTCCATTTTGGGGAGCCCACTACAGTAAGTACATATCATATTTTAGGGTACAGTAGGGTACGCCACTATTTGGAAATGCACAGACCCTGAGTCCTGAGTACTGGGTATCCTGACTCCAATGCATTCCAACGTTTAGGGACCCTAAATCCCTAGTTGTCGCAAAATTCCAAAGCCAAAGCATGCAGGCTCACTACACTCATGTGCCTACACAAGCATTGAAACATTCATCCCAGACCCTTTTGCAACAGGCTTGCATCGACGACGCCTCCCTAAACCCTAAACCCCAAACCATGGAGACGGGCCCATCATCTGAAGTGAAATGATGGAGATTCCTTCACAGCCGCAAGTATGTAAATGCTAGGAGGCACACCAACCTATAAACTTAAGCTACTGGAACCCTTACGTACTATTATGGGGACCCCTTTAACGGCACCCCTAATTCTGGGAAACCTCCCACCCTGAACCTTAAACCCTGAACGTTTAAGGCTTCCAAATGTTTTTGGGTTCGGTAAAATTATGTGAGAATATATGGGGTTGAGAAATGTAATCCCTGTGAGTTATATCAGGCTATATAAGGCTTCTGGTCCAGAATAAGAAATATTCCCAGGAGTTACAGCAGATCCAGTTGCACCATAAATTGCTGGAGCCTTACATTTTCAGCGGTCCCCACTGTAGAGGCTGCTGGGGTTGGCTTTAGACCGAATACTGCAACCCTAAACCCTAAAACGCTAAACCCGGAACCCTAAACCCCTAGACCCTTTTGGTATGTTATAATAAGATCCCCATATACCCCATATTCTATCTACTCAAGGGGAACTATAAACCCTCAACCGATGCAAGGGTTGACAGCACGGCTCGCAATTTTGATCTTTGAGCTCAAGCTCTGAGGTAGCGAATTGTTTTGGTAACATACGGTGGATATTAAAAATCATACCTAACGTACCTTAAACTTTGGGAAATATTATGGTACTGTGGTATACTAAGGTCATGTTATTCTAATATCAACAGTAGAGCTTCGGGTAATCCTGCACTATGACCATGTAGGACTTGTAGCGGGATCACATTATTAATGTTTATCCGAATTCGTATCTAACATCAGCCCGTGTGGATTCCCTTATACGGCCCTTTTCGACTGCTGCAACAATCTTCGAAGTCTATGAACGGATGAGGCGTCTCTCATAAATCTTCTTGCGCTCTTACCCCCAAGCCCCAGACCCTCACTTGACATCTAAGTGCTCAAAACAGTTAAACCCGAAACCCTTAAACCGCAAACTGTGCAGGCCTTGTGGATGATGCCTTTCTCGTGCAAGTAGCCAAGGCCGTCAGCCAGCTGACAGCAGAAGTACCTGCAGCCAGGCACAGGGAGAGCCTTCAGGTGTGGAGGTTGTAACACACCTTCAGTAAATAGAATATGGAATTAATCAAGATTATAGTAAGAACCCCATATTCCCCATGTTCTATCTAGTTAAGAGGGACTATAAGGCTACGGATCTGTGATCTATGCTTTAGGTCTGAGGAAAATGCCTTTCTACTCTCCTCCAAACTGATTAACGTGGAACTCCACAACGGGAACCTGCAAAGGCTAGAGTACTCTTAAAACGGGCTATGTAGGTTCCATGTACGCTTTTTGGGGTGCCGTAAGAGACCTGACTACAGTGCATGGGCCCTCTAAGGCTCATGCCAAAAAAGTTGCACCCTGCAAGACACGTTGCAAGTGCGGAGAGACCCCAAGATAGCGCAGCCATTCTTATTAAGATTATAGGAACGCCTGAGCACTTTTTCCAAAACCCTTTGAACCCTGACTCAGCCCCGAGTTTCAGGGTCTTACACTTGGCTAACTGCAACCTCCCACCAATTGCTCCTAAGCCAGCTTGCACTCACTCCCAAAGCGATGACAGTAGAGAGCATTTCTCAACAGAAACCCCGCTGTTGAACTTTTTCCCAGCTCTATCTGCTAGGGTCCCCAGGGATACACAGGGACTATGAGGGGAATATGGGGGGACTGCTTTAGGAAGTAGAATCCTAAATCTACATCCGGAAGTCAAAACTGACCAAACCACAGACTGGGCCCAGCCCCCTCCCTAAACCCTAAACGCCTAAACCCCTAAACCCTAAACAAACCCCTTAACCCTACACCCTTTTCCACGCCTGACCAGCTCTTCTTGGAAGACCAGGACTTCCCTCTGCTTCCTAACATGAGCCACAGTCAAGACTCCTCAAAGGGGGTTATGTGGGGCCTTATATTTGGGATTATATTGGGATAATGGCAAAGAAAAAATTGAAACTACTATTTAGGATTTTGTGTTAAGCTATATGAGCCACAGTCTAAACTCCTGAAAGGGTGGTTATATGGGGGCTCGTATGGGGGCCATTTTAGTGGTTACTAAGGGGGATACTAGGAGTTTAGACTATAGACTATAGCTCACATGCACTTGCCAGTGCTTATGAATAGGATTAGCCCAATGATCTTACGTGTAACCCAAAAGCTACCAAGTCAAAGGAAACTGAGTGCAAGCTGCCCATCACTATTGCAAAATGCAAAAGAGAAGTAACAGTGCTGCTGCTTTTGTCGGGCTAAATCTGCAGACATCACAGTTTGGGGTAAGGGGGCAGTTTAGGGCTTCGGCCTTTGGAAAGATGTGGGAGCAAGCTTAGCTTTCACTGGAATGGTTTAAGTCTAAGGCTTCGCGGACCTGGGGTGAACCACACATTTGAGCAAACTCCGTTGCGTCAAGCCCTTACACGTGAGCTGTATGCAGCCTCAGAAGAGAGCAAGACAGAGTACAGAAAGAGAGTGGGGAAAGAGAGAGAATGCGGGAGGTGTGGTAAGACTCTGAAAGCCTGGCGTCGTGTCCGGAACATAGTCGCCCGGGCACACAGCGTCGCCCCAGTGGGCATGTACTGGGGCTTGTGCACTTGCCGTGTATGCCAAGCTTCCTGCAGGAAGCAAGGTTCTCGTTTCAGACCTCTTCTGGGCAGAAGAAACAGAAGCATAAGGCAGAAGAAACAGAAGCATAAAGAGATTGCTTACCTTACGCAGGTACCTTGATAATTCCCCAAAGAGGACAGGCAAGAGCAACAGCAAGAATAATGCTAATGCTACTTGTAGGACTAGTAGTGATGATAATATCAATGATGCACTAACATTGCTTAAAACAATACTGGTGTTGGACGAGTCTGCTTGTATTACTACAAGGCTGAATGCATCAGGACTCTGCAGCTGTTTGTTGGGAAGACTTAAGCCTAGTGGCCCTCTAAGTTCCATGCACGCCCAGTTGGGCTCCTGCATTCTGTGACGTCTCTGATTTTCATCTGTCATAGCTTTCAGAACAACAAAGATCTCAAACCCCCAGCAATCTCAGTACACCTCAAGCCGTGAAACCTACATCGCAAATACCTCCCAACAGAGTCCTTCGTTCCATACCATCAGCTGATTGCCAGGCAGGCCTCTCAGGGACGCCCCCATGCAATGCATTGGGCCTTTCATGGGAATTCTCTCAGGCTCAAATGCTGGGAGAGCTTCAAAGTCTAAGTTGAGGGCCTTGGCGCGTCCCGTATAGCCAAGACATCGCAGACTTATCTGCACACGCCATGCAACAATGCGCAGAGGTGCACAAAAGGTACGTATGTGTGTCAACTGCTACTCACCAACCGCCCGACCTTCGTACACCTTGTCATCCCTGAAACTGCTCTGGACTTTTTGCACTCCAGCCATGACTTATTGATGTCCCCCCTACCCTCCACAAGCCCTTAGAACCCAAGAAACCGGAACAAACTTCTTGCAGGCCCAGCCTTCATAGACCATGTAGACTGAATCATGGGATTCACAGTCAATGACTTCCTCCAGCCGCACGACGTGCGGGTGCGACAGCTCTGTTAGGATGCGGATCTCCTCAAAACGTCTGGGTTTCAGGGATTGGGATGGGGAATAGGGTGGTAGCAATTGTGATCGCAATGGCTACCACAGTATTCACCAAGATGCGCATCTCCTCATCTGGTTTCAAAACAAGGGATCAATCAAGTATCTGAACCAGTCAGGGCCCGAAAGCTTTACATGCGCAATCTGAACTTTACAGCAACGTAAAGCGCATTGCGTGGCCAACGGCTTCTGAGTCCATATGCTCGAATCTGTTTAATTAATTCGACCCAAGCGCATTGAGTTCCTTCTAAAACAGTACCATGTAGCCAACTCTGAAACTAAGCCCCTTTACAAACTGATCAGCTAGCTGAATCAACCGTTTAGCTTGAGATCCTCACCTGCTTTTCCTGAATCCAAGCCTCAACCCAACAAATGATAACTTCCAAGCCCTCAACCCGCTCCCAAAGCCTGCATCCCCGGAAAACCCCAATTTGGACTCAGAGAACCCCACCATAGTGCATGCCAAGAACGGGGACCGAAGCCCTGCAACACGCCCAACCCGCAAAAATTCGGGTAACAGGCAACCCCAAGAATATACTGGGAATCTGATAAACATATACCTACCAGGGTCCCTATATCCCAATTATGTTCCTACTATATTCGTAGGCTTCCTTCTTTGGGGTCCCACTAGAGTCACAAAAAGGAATACTACTGTTCAAAAAAAATCGGCACCTCTTCAATGCACTCCCGAAACGGCACCTGGGCTCTCCGGAGGCTGAGCCTTTTGAAGATTTGTTGAAGAATTCCCTTCCCTACTTGGAAGTCTATGGGACTTAGTAACTACTTATAACTGGGCTTAGGGGTATTATATGTAGGGTTATAAGCCCAGTCATAAGTACTTACTAAGTCCCAGAGGCCTCCAAGTACGATTTGTAGGGATTGGTATGTAGAGCACTGGGAAATGAAGTACAGGACCTCATGCAAGATTGACCATACCCTGGAGCAGAAAAGTGTGCACAAGAGCCTTCAACATGCCGCTTTCCATCGGCATTTCCCTTCTTGTATCCAAATCTCGTCTTCAGCATGCTTCTGGGTTGGCCCCTAAAACCCTTTGAAAAAAAATAATACATAGGGTCCCCAATTAAAGCCATTAGGGAAAATATTAAATATCCCAGGGGCCTACCCAGTTCATCTTTTTTGAAGCTTATTTTCATGAGCTAGAGCTTTCGGTAGACTTGGTAGACCTGGCGTGGCTTCTGGCAAAGCTTACAGTCCATGGATCGTGCCTCCTCTTCTTGGTTTCTCAAGTGCCAATGTGTGAACTTCCTTCTCAATCGTAGTTCACCTCCTCATCTTTGTTGCTGGGGAGATCTAGAGACCGTTGGAGCTTGCTGCAGATGACCCTGCAGTTGGTTTTGAACACAAACTTGTTATGTGTCTCGACGAGTGGTGGATACGGTTCTATTCATTTTGCTTGAGATGAGAGACATGATGATTCCGTATCTTATGGCTTTACAGGAATCAAAACAACTGATCTTCATGCTTTGAAGGAACGGAACTTCATGTCTCCGTTGAGGCGTTAGGCAAAAAGACATATCGCTGTCCGAAAACCTCTGGAAATCCCTCACAGGAAAAGCCTCATGTCTGGCCATCTCTAGGACAATACTGGGTGAAGCATCGCAAAAAAAAAGGCATTGAAGCAGGCAAGGACTCGCGAGGACATCCCTAACAGGAGAGTCGGAGAAACATGACGAAACATGCTACCAATCCCAAAAAGGCCGGGGATGAGCTCTACTTGGAGGCCCATATTAATACCCCTAAATGGACTTAAGGGGGTTACCCCAATTATGTTGGGCTACAATCCCAGTTATTTAAAAGTAGTCACTATGTCCCATGGGCCTCCAAGTGGCCATCCCAGCTATAAGTCCGGATGACCCTCCAAGTGAGATGACATTGAGCCGTGCTTTCACGTTAAAGTTCCACAGCCAGAATGCCAAAAACTAATGCCAACTAGGGATACCATATTGGGGGTCCCCATGGGAAGTACTGTCGTAATCGGGGTCTGAATTGACATTGAGGTCCCCTCAGCTTATGGAAACTACCACTTAGCACTGGATAGTTGCAAATAGGGAATGGACCCCAACCCCGGTCGCTACAGACTCTGTTGTAAAGGTTGCTATAACCCATCCTTCAGTCCCCACTCAACCCCTAAACCCTTAAACCCCCAAACCCGTAAACCCCAAAACCCTTAACCGCTAAACCCCAGCTAAAGCCCAAAGCCTAAAGCAAAATGGCGGGCGTGGAGCTGTAGTGGCCCCATCAGCATCATATTTTGCAACCATTTGTCTGCTCAGTGCCTCTGGTGCCCCAGCAAACTTGGGGGTTTCCCAAAAATGAAGGGTACCTATTTGGGCCCTATAATAAACATTGTAGTATACCAGGGGTCTATAGTAGCGGTAGCGCTATCTCTGAGGTCCGAGCAACTGAGCGCTACACAGCAAAAGCCACATCATCAGAACTGTCGCCCAACCGTCTTCAAGACTGCCAAGCAACGTCCAATTCACTAGCCCTTCCGTTAGGACATCCCGTGGAAACACAGAGACTTCCAGGACTGATTTCCGCTTGGGTGTGCCCTTATTTCGGGAGGCTGCCACTTAGGCCCCCTAGACAGCGCATCCTACTCTAAGTCGAAGTCCTAGTAATGGACGCCTAGTTGTTCTTTCCTGTCTGGCTTGTTACAGCATGCGGCGAAAGCAGATAGAAAAAACGGTCATACTGATGCATCAGAAGGGGAGCATCGATAGACCCATGGGCAGGATTCGCCACTAACATTCGGGTCTGTAGGCTTGATTAGATAACTTTACAAAGTAGATTACTGGCATAAGGCGAAAACTAAGGGCCCATGGTTGCAGCCTTGTCCACCAGCGAGAAGTTTGCAATCTGATTTGGGGTCTGACTTACCTGCTTGTTAACTGGCTCGTCCCCCCGGCATGTCAATTTCTTGCGACTTTGGCGCTGACAGACTCCGAACACGTGCGTGAAAGAAGTTCTCGGACCCCTACCCAAACACCAAAGACAACACCTCAACATCAAAGACTCCTTCAAACTGTGCAGCCAGGCATCCGTCCGTGAAAAACGCTTGATCGCGTGGGTTGTCCCCTCCCGGGTCATTGCCAGCTTCACAGTGCAATAAGTACCCTGGCCCAGATCTTCTAGCAGCTGATACCTGGGCTCCAGAGCTTGCTGTAAGAGACTGGCATACTAGGTTCCGGGGTTTTCATATACCTTTTTTTGGGGGGTAGAGCTTGCTTGATACACTTTCCAAATTGCGCGTATCATTTCTGCGCCGGGGTTAGAGGGATTCCAAGTACAAGAGCTTTCAGAAATTGAACTCTAGGAATAATGCACGCACCGGAGGAAGAGCACATGCTGTGCAACATTCAGGACCGCCTTCCTGAGAATACTTGAAAACTCTGGGCTCTCCTAGAACAGGCAGCATGCAAAGAGCAAGCTGGCGTCTCCCAGAAAATGGACTCCTTTCTTCACCCTACTTGTACCATATGTCTCCGAGCTTCTGATTCACCCACCTTCCAACTGCATCCCTAGAGCACTGAACCTCGGACACGAAGCGCACCATGGCACAAACCTACTTTCAACTTTGCGGGGGGGTGTCAGCGAGTGGAAAGCAGCTGGTTGCAATAATGCATCTTGCAGTTGCAGTTATGAAGGAAACTCAAAGCCTATGTCAGGACTGTAGCCCGAAACTGAAGCTGCGATTTGAGGTAGGAGCCCTCGTTGGGCATTGTAAAGGTCTGGATTCTTCCAGTCCTAACGCCATAGTTGTCATATGCACCTTGACTTGCCTCTTACACTAGGCCGTGGGTTGGTTGTAGTGGACCCAGCTAGTTGTAGGGTTGAACTGGGCTCCCCTACTCTGAACCACACTTTAGGCTCAAATGATGATTTCATGATGTCATGGCGGCTGGGCCGCAGAAACTACGATTTAACTGAGCCCACCAAGCAGCGAAGGGAACAGTAATGCGTAACCGCCGTGTAGGGACATCAGTGACAAACTAGACTCATGCCTTCGATGTTGCTGGCGAGTGCTATTGCACAACCCATGTGACCATGCGTTAGAGTCAGAGAGAGCTCAATACCTGGAGGTTTGCGCGGACATTCCGCAAAAAAAGATGTCGCATCTTTCTCCAGCGCAGTTTGGCCACAAAAATGTAATACTTACAGCAAGCTATCAGAATGGCATCTTTGTCGCATGATCAGTCCTTGCACTGAGAACCCCAGGACATTTTGGTTTCCAAAACTGCTATCAACATTCCACTCCCCAAGTCACACAGAGTAAGCAGAGCTTGACCTTTTGACGTCTGCGCGAACGGTGACGACACAAAGCCTCTGACCTGGGAAGACTGTGAAACTCTGACTACCCATATGCCCTTTCTCGACCGGGAATGAACCCATACATCAACATGCAAGCAAGCTCCTGTTACGTGCAGGCTTAGCAGTGCAACTGAGTTGAACTAGGCAGCTTACTCAGCTTAGAAGTTAACATCTGTTAAAAGATTATCCCCCTATAATGGAAAATCAAATGGAACAGAAAATGGAAAATCAAATGGAAACAGGGGGAATGTAGGGATTTAAGGATGGCTATTCATAGGCCCTAAGCTTGTGGCCACTGTATGCTACTCGGAAGCAATGGATGCCAGGCTTTGGATTCTGGCGCGTCCGACATCACAAGTCACCAACCGGCTCACCTCGCAACGCCATGCCCTCGGCAGTCATGATGATGCCTTGTCCTGGCTTAGGTGGAACATGTAATAACAATAGCAATCGCAATAGTACTAGTATTTGTGTTAGTAATAATTAGTAACTCGGAGCGCTATCTTCTTCTTTGGAAGCTCAGCATGCGGAAACAGCGCCCGAAAAAATTCTGCAGGGTACCCATCGTCCCTGGTATACAAGGCCACCCCAGACATTCTGGCCATGATGTGCTCAAGGCTTTGCCCCCTGTACCAGGTATCCTCATGAATATTCCTAGAAATCAAGCTCCGCAGTGCATGCGTGAATGTGAGGACGACCCAAAAGCGTCTTAGCCCGTTGCCCCCCTTCGGCGAAGCGCATACCTTGCCCCAGAATTCAACTAAAACAAGTGCTGTGCGTAGGGCTCCTGATTAACCATGGAGGGTCCAAGGTTTCCAGTTGAGGGCTTGCATACATGCAGCCACTGACAGATGTGTGGATGTGCTGAACCACAGTGAACCCTACCCAGGCCCCCTACTTCCTTGCTTGAAACAGATTTGAAAACTTCCTCAACCATATGCCCTTTACTTACCAATTCCGAAATCCACAACTCGCCTTGCCTTCTACCAAGCGAGATGCACGCATACATCTGGGTCCCCAGGAAGATGCCTCTCCCACTAAGGGTCCCAAAACCCGACAATCATATACTTCCCCAAGACCTATACCGCAAGTCCCGCTATTTCTGCGACAACAAACTGAGGGAAGCTCTCCCAGTGAACTACGCCTTGCGGCAACCCCGTGAAGTACACAAATCCCCAAGAACGCATTATTGTGGATCTGGGCCCTTGGGTTTAGGGGTTCCCCCCCTATTTTGGGAAACTACCAGGTAGTTTCCCAAAATGGGGGAACCGCATGTAGACCCCGAAATACGATATTCCTTGTCATGGGGACCCCCGAAAAGGTATCCCTAGTTCTGGGAGATCCTAATCCTTATAAACCCTTGTATAAACCCAGTTCCCATTTCATTTTCCACGTTCTTTCCCACTTGATTCTCGATTATTGGGGGTAATATACACCAAATTTGGGGAAACCCTAAACCCTAAAGTTTCCATGTCCTTTTCTACTATCCCATTATATCCCATTATCCCGAATTTGTTGGGAAACCCCGAATGGTCCTGGGCATACCCCTGTATGTCCCTACATAACCCCTACATATCCCCTACAACCCCTGTCAAAGTACCCCGTAATTTTTTGGAAGCCCCGTAAAACCCTAAACCTTTACAGTAACCCGAAACCCTCACTTTTGGAAAACCCCCTAAACTGCCCAAAAACCCTAAACTGTGAAGCCTCCTAAGCCCTAAACCCTAGTTTTTGGTGAAACCCCCTTTTGCAACAGGCTTGCATGCGTCCACGCCTGGAAGTGCTCGTGATCGGCACAGCTGTACTCATGACAGCCCCTCCAACTTGCGAGCAACAAATTCACCACCTAAACCCTCAACCCTCATTGTTAGGAACCCCTCAAACCCTAAACCCTAAACCCCCTTTTTGAGGCACGAACTTGTACTTAGGCTGGCACTTCTGCGGCTGCTGAAACCCCCTAAGCCCCTTTAAAAAAACAACAAACCTGCCCCCAAATGGTCCTGGGCAAACCACTTCGCAGTCCACCTTGGGCACATTGTCGGCCCAAGGATCTTCCTGTGGAATTCGCCTGGGGGCTGTAGAGTTTAAGTTTCAGGGTTTAAGGATTAGGGTCTAGGGTTTAGGTTTTAGGTTTTAGGGTTTAGGTTTGAGGATTTGGGGTTTAGGTGGCCTGGTTTAAGCTTTAGGGTTTAGGCTTTAAGGTTTCTGGGCTTAGGGTTTCGGGCTTAGGGCTTAGGGTCCAGCAAGACACTTTTCTTATTCTCAAAGAGAAGAGGAACATAACATGGAAAGCAAACGGAAGATGAGATTGAAAATGCGGCTTCATAGGAATACATAGGATCTAGGGTTTGATGGTTTACTTACTGGTGCTTGCGATGAGTGAAGAAATGGATCACTTCAGTACGCCATATATTAACAACCTTTCTAGTAAAAATTCAATTCTCTTCTCAAATGAGTCCTTCCCCACTAGCAAGGAGCAAGTTTGGGGCGCAAACTTGATGACAGGGTTCGTTGCGGGTGTTGCTGTGAAGCTGTAGGGCTGGGCCGGATAGCTGCTTGAACTGTTTCATGCTGGAGGCCAACATAACAGCCTAGGGTTAAGCGGCACTTAGCCGGCGGAACTAGAAAGTAGAACCTCCTCAAAGGGGTTCTAGAAATTACCCTGTAATAGTATAGTATAGTATAGTATAGGGTACCATGTTACTTTAGGGTTCCTAGGTTCTCCCACGGATTTGGGAAGCTGTGAAAGGATGGCAAGGGGACAAGGCTCTCAACCCTTCAGACTTCTGCATAGGCTAGGTTTCAGGGCTTGCACAGTCGGACATAAACTAAAGTGTAAGGCTGAGGGCCATGTGGGTTCGTTGTTGTACTGTACCTAGGGTTTAACAGTCCAAGAAAGGCCAAGCAGTATCCGCATAGTTGTGGGCTTCTAGGCTACGAACCCGTCTTTTGGGGATACTCTGCAGATTAGCCGAGGGGCGGGTAAATGCTCCAGTTCGCGCTGAAAGCGCCTTTGATCATAGTGTCGTGGTAATGCACCTGGCTGCGCACAAAGGGGTCTCGAGGTTTAGGGTTCAAGCTTTGGGGCTCAAGGTGCAGAAGGAACACGCAAAATCTTTCTATCAGAATTCCAGTAGTTCGATGAACCGAGCTGTGGCTCAACCATGTCTTCGATCCCTAAACCATCTGTGCAAAGAAGGTCACAAGCATCCTCCAAAGAGCCATCTGCTTCCTCCACCACAAAAAGTAAAAGCTGTAGGAGCAATGGGCAGATCCTGTCGTTTTGAGCCGAGCCCCTGCTATCCCCTGCTTCTGTGAAAGCTATGATGCACTCTCTCAACCACAAGGTGTTTCGAGTCACCTAGAATCCTGGATGCCCGAAATCTAAACTGACCCCTCGAGCCCTCCAACCCGCTCTCTCCTTAGGGCCGTATACGGTACCCACGCTGCTTGCACCAAGAAACTCGTGGCCTTGCTATTCCTATTTGTATATGTAACTCATTTTTTGAATCAGGGCCTCTTCACTGGTAGCTCTATGCCCGGAACATCTTAAGCCGCCCTCACCCCTGAAACTCTAAATTCTAAACTACTGCAGCCCTATACGCCCTTGTATGCCTAACCAAGAGCCTCGAAGCCAAAAAATCCAAACCTCGCCTTAAACCCTAAAGTAAGAATCTTAGGAATAATGATTCTAAAGCATAGTAATACTAAAGAACGGAAAAGGAATGGTAGTAGTCAGAATAAAAATCATAATGGAACCCCTAAAATCCCTCGGCCCCGCACACTGTGCTCCCAGTCATCAGCTTCCTCCTCTAGGGCGATGACCGCCATCGCCTGCGAAAGCAAATTCAGGTTCTCGGGGGTTGAGGGTTTAGGTTTTAGGGTTTAGGGTTTAGGGGTTGGGGGTTTCGTCTAGGGTTCGTGGCTTTTAGCGTGAGGGGTTGAGGACCAGCCAGCACGAATAATGCGGGCACAGTAGCAAGAAGTCCTGCAGCGGAGGCTCTATAGGAACGGTCAGAGCTACAGCCTATGCTGGTGACGATTCATGGTATATATGTATATCAGGGTTATATCGGGGTTATATTGGGATAATGGAAAATAAAATGACTATAATGATTATAGGGATTATATAAGGTTTACAATTTGCCAAGCCCTGAAGTCCAAATTCCAAACCTTCAGTACTTACCCTTTCCGGCAACCCTTAAATTTAGACGGTGCTCCCACGCCCTCCTTACATACACCCTCGCCTCTGACTCCATCGTTAACTCTGCTTGGTGTGAGGAGTATCATAGGAGGAAGCTTTAGACAAGCCATCAAACTGAATGGTTTACACTCCCGGAAACTAACATGGAAACCCAAAAAGGGCCCTAGTAAGACTACAGTCCTTCTAAAAGGGGACTACATAGGTTTCCCTGTTAATTTGGGAGAGTGTATCCTCACTCCTGATGACCTCCCAGCGGCCTGTGTCGGGCGGTGCGTAGTCTCCATGAATCTAGCTGCGCCTATTGGGTCCTCCTCGACAACCTGACATTGCGGGGTTCTTAAACGCAAGGGTTACAGCATGTAGGGATCTGGGGCTTTCCAAGAACCAGGGATGCCTGCTTCTGGTCCTTGAAGAAATGCAAAAAAATGTGGATATGGGGCATATAGGTACAGTGGTACAAGGATGGTGGATTGAAATTCATGCCCTAACCCTGGCTTCCGCAGCCATACAGACTGCGTGTGACACGTTGCATGTTGGCAGCTGCTCAATTAGGGCCTGGAAAAATGAACCACATTTGGGAGTGGAGTCGGGGGTCCAACAACAGAGGTTGAAGAATTGAGGAGGGTTTAGGGCTGTTGGTCTGTGGAATCTGCGTTTGTGAGCCAAGGCCGGTTGAGGTTGAACAACTGCAGTCTGCGTTTTCAGTACCCTTGAAGATCCTGCGGAATCATGGGGATTATAAAGAGCTTACGGGATTATACTGTGCCTGCACCCCTGCTTGATAGGCATGAAAGCCTTTCCTCACCTAGAACCCCTACAAACCCCTATTCAATCCCGTTTGCAATTCAATCTCGGTTTTCCCTTATTAACATTAGCCCCTGAAACCATACAACCCCAAAGGTTCCCTAAACCCGAGAACAACACCGCTAGAATCCCTGAAAACCGTCTGTATGAGGTTTTTGGGTGGGACCGGTGCTAGCGGCTCAGGACTTCAGCATGTGCCAAAACACGTCATGCCTCGGCCACGGCTTGTTGGATCTGAGGGCCACCCCAGCCTCTCAAGCAGCAAGTAAAAAGGATGTTTTGTTTTGGGTCTGGGTGAAGGTTTTGCACTTGGGGCCTAGGTTGAGAGATTAGGGATGCTAACCAGGGTCTAAGATGACACGCTCCAAGAACCGAGGCATAATTCAAGTTGACAGAGAATTCCCCACCAAGCAGCCAAGTCATGAGAGTAATACAGACTCAGCTGATTACAATGGAATTGCATCGACGTTGCCATGCAGGCACAGTGTACTGAATCTTGAAGTGCTCACTTGCATTATAAGGACTCCTTCAGAATTAACATTGGCAGGTAAAGAAAAACATGGGCCGAAAGCAGTCCTCACAACAAAGAGAGGCCTAAGATGCAAGTCTACACCGGAAAAATCGTTGCTGCAGGAAAGAGGCTCGAGATACTCTCCCCCGGAGCTCATCATGCACGGTTGCACACAGAAAAAAGTAGCTCATAGCTCGCCATAGGCGCGCCGAGCACTTAATGCTATCGCATCCATACCACATCCAAAAAAGGTCCACGTTAGGTAGGGTTAGGTACGCACCAGGCTTCAGGGGATGGGCTCAAGGAAATACAAGACTATAGGCCAGAGAGTGTTAATTAGAGTTGAACGGTTTGGGCTTTTTGTACGGAGGGATTATAGCAGAACATGGCAACAGCAACAAGCGGAAATTCACAACATCATCACTGCACACATCGTATATAGTAGGGCTAGTAGCTGTTTCGACCGAAACTTGCCTGGTAATGAGCATCCAAAATTAAATGAACGTGAGTTGTCGAGCAGTACAGAAAATTGAATGATTTGTGGCAAGTAAAACCCAACAAGATGAACATGCTGTGGCTATACTGCGACACTCTAATAATAATGCTGCTGATCGCCCAACAACTCTGCATATCTCTGCGCCTGCTATAATTCCTCGGGCTCGGGTATGCGGATCACTCAGGATTTCTGGGATAGATTTAGGAGCCTTTTTAAAAAAAAATATATGAGTTATATAATATATGGCTATATGGGTATGGTCCATAAGAATTAAAGATCATCCCCAAAACTTCGCCTTCTCGTGTTGCTTTGGCGACAGCATCCAGCCACCTCTCCTGCTCCTGCGGAATGCAGGCTTTCAGTCAGGAGGTCTCCACCCAAAACCTAATTTAAACCTAATTCCTAAACCCTACTCTCACCAAACTGGCTACTCTTCTTCAACGTGCTTGAAACCTGACAATAACCCATCGTGCCTACATCCTGGACCCTAACCCTCGACACTATGCATCCGGGCCTCTACCCCCTTTTGCAACAGGCTTCAGATCTGCCTGATATGGCCACCCCTTCACGTCTCATACCGCCATACCCTAAACCCTACACCTTGGTTCAAAACCCAGGGCAACAAGCCCCCTACAACAGAAGCCCCCCACACCTGAACTCGACCGCAAGGCTAAATCGGCATTATCCAGATTAAGGGGCCCCTGTCCGAGGCAAGGATCACATCACATCTGTAGTACTTGTAAACCCCCCAAGGTCCTTGGAAGTCAGCGCCGACCTTGAAGACTTCGCAGGGACTGTTTGAAGGTATTTTAAGCTTCAGGTCTCAGAACTGAACGATTGTTTGGACCCTGCCAGGGCTAAGGAAGTTGCTATACTTGGGCTCCTAACCTGCTGATGATCATGGTTACCCAGCATAAGCGCCCAAGGGTCGCCAATGGCACTCTCAATGTCAAGCCTCAGGGTAGACTTGAGAGGCGTTACCCCTGCTTGAAGTTGAGCACGTCGAAGTGGGGAAGACTTTCCAGGCTTGTACAGGGGCTTAAACTATTACCAAGAGGAACCCTATACCAAGATTATAAACAGACTGTAGAACCATAGTAGTCGTGATTAGAACATCTATCTTGGGGTTTTGGGCTCGGGGTGGCCTTTAAGCAGATAGAATATAGGGTATATGAGGATCTTTCTATGATTTGGGATTTACGTATATTATCTACTTAAGGGTAACTATGGGATGGTAGCCTCTGGGCGCGGGGCTTCAGCTCCTTCTCCACAGTGGAGGGTGCCATCTCGTCCGCTCTCAAGGCCCAGGAGTCCTGCTACTCAGAACTGGTTTTATTTTTTTGTTCAGGGCCATGACTTTCTACTAGTAAATGTTTTGCAAAGAAGTAGTAGCTTGCATTTGCTGGTGGCCATGCTTAAGCTTCATGAGTGGGGGCTGAATATTGCAGGTATGAAACAACAAATGGTGAAAACACGCCCAAGTACTCCAGATAGTGTGCTAACCTCGACAGTTCTCGGTGATTGCTTGGAACTCTTTCAGAATCACTGAATAATTTAGGTGCTCATGTTCAGGGTGCGGCTGCGGCTGCCTCACCACGCTCTCTTGTATGTAGCCCCCCCGCTTTCCCACACAACCGCAGAAATTGTCCTGAATGGACTGGCCTAGCACCGCTTTTTGTTTTGTACCTCTTTCAGCATTTCCAGCGCCCCACCAGATGACTACTGATGAATGAGGCTCACCTGAAAAAAGAACAAAACCTGAGCCAGGAGGCCCTTCACAGATCTTATGTTGCAGTCAGTAATCACTCCCGCTGTCCCTTCAAAGGCACCCTCAACCCAAAGACTGAACTACGGTGGATGCGAAAAATCCTGCATGACCCTAAGAGCACTCTTGCCTGGGAATTTTGTTGCTACAGGATATAATGCGGTCACACAGGATTCTTGAGATCAACAGTAGCATGAAGCGCAGAAGCCTTGTAACCAAGAAGGACTAGGCTTCCCCCCAACTTTGAGCACTCGCGGCGGAGAGTCCCAACACAGGTCAGATTGGAAAAAATCGTCTATGTCGAATTGTTCTTGTGAGCTTGAAGATTTCAGAACGATGATACTTGAGGGTCTTAGGCTTTGATTCTTGTAGCTCTTGTGGCTGGTGCAATCGAATCACTTGGTATCATTCTTGAAGGCAAAATGATTCTCCATCATCCTTGCTAATATATACCAGGAGAGTTTGTTGACAATGCCGCGCGCTTGCAACAGGAACCATTGAAAGGTTAAGGTGAGAGTATCTCGGCTCAAAAAGGGAGTACCGGCAAGCTTCGCAGGATTAGCTTTGCAAGTTCTGAGTTTGGGGGTTGGCTTTAGATCATTTCGCCCCGTCTGCCTCCAGATCACAGGAGTCTTCTTTGTAAAGGGCGTATGGTCAGAATGGTTCCGCTCCAGAGAAGGTTTGGGCTAGTCAAATGGTGTAAGGCTTGAGCCAGTTTGTGCGTTCTCGAAGCTCTGGAGTCGAAGGCATCTAAAGCGTGCCACTCTCACTAGATAAAGTGAAACACCACAAGGATGGGTACGGTCGCCCAGGACCCTGCCAAAGATCATAACTTAGCAAATGCCCGCAAGTATCTCCGCTCACGGTTTTAACGCCCAGCTCGACACACATTCGTCTCAGGCTCCGAAGATGCAGCTGGACGTGCGAATCTCATACCGCCTGGGCTCGGAGCTCTGTGACCATCCTTCCCAAACCTCTAGACCGACTCTTAGCATGAAGCTGTTTGACGAACACCGTAACACTCGACAAGATCCCACCTCCCGCGCCCGCGCTCACACAGCTGCAGCGCTTCTCCAGAGATGCTGAGGGATTCCACGCCCTCGAAGTCCTGCTGACTCGCTGCAGCTCATGTCAATATAATATACTGTATCATACTGTATTATACTATATTGTACTAAAATATCATATAATATACTATATTATACTATATTATACTATTTCATATTATACTACATTATACTATACTATACTATACTTTACTATATTATACTATAATATACTATAATATACCAAGGGTTGAGTGGCTGGCTCGGCTTGGGGCTTGACAGCTCACAGTGTTGTCGCAGGGAGATGCTAGGCTTGATGCCTGGCGACAAGTTGCAAGACCTGTATGAACGGCTGAGGATGTAAGGTGAACAATCTTCATGACACCTGTAAGTAGGTGGCAGCAAAATCTATTGTGCTTATCATAAGAAACTGGACAGAAATTTGAGTTTCTCATTCCTAGCTTCAGCTTTCGTTGTTCAGAGGCTCTCATTACTACCACAACCATCTTCCTCATCACTGAGATAACAGGATGCTGTGGACCACTAACACACATGTTTGCAAAATCATTATGCAAGCTCCCTTGCCTAATTAGGGCTCAATTGTGTAGCCTTCCGGCTCATCATCATGTTGGGCTGCATGATGCATAGCACATGCCAACCGAAACCCAGTCCCGTCCTGCGATATTTGCAACAGGAAGCAAGCAAATGACCGCTTCTGGCACTCTCCGGCATCCAGGTATGCGAAGGTTGGAAGGTCGAAAATTCGTGGATGTTGAGAGAGCACCTTCCAAGCTCCAAGCTTCAAGTGAAAATAAAACTATGTTCAGGGATTAAAAGAGGGCTACATAGGAGTCACAAAAGGATTTTCGCGAATATGTCCGGTGTATGTGCAAATTCGAGGGCTTGCATGGAGGTATAGCGGAAAAGAAACTGGAAGCCTCAATTGCTTCTTCTTGGGGGTTGAGGGTCCCAGTGCTTTGGGGCTAGCAGATTCGAGCTCAGAGTGCAAGGATTGCCGCACAGGGCCTTGGCTTTAGGAGCTAGGCATTTGGGTTTAAACTTGTACATGTGGAAATTTCGGGATCGCCGTCCTTCTAGAAGAACACTGGTCACTGGCCTTTGCAAAGCCCTTTCCGGAGTTCTGTGCTCATTTTCCGAGGTACACGCGCTGAAGCGCCAAGCCCCAACTTTGGCCGCCTTTTTCTGGAATCTTTAATAGTCGGTAATAGTGGCAAGGTTTATAGTAATATTACACAATAAGGTACTCTGCCTTTTTAGTAAGCGAGCTCGATACCAAAGCACTACAGTAGATAGTACTATAGTAATATAGTAATAGAGCGGCAGCGCCACTCCTACCAGAATATGGTAGCACGGCAACTTCACCTCGAGACCCCTAGCAACTCCGTGCTAAACCTCCCCAAGCAATCAGATCAACACCCACAACTTCATCGCCCAGCCTATACCCAGCCCCAGCTTTAACTTGATGGACTCTCCATCAACTTGATTTGCTGAGACTGAACTCCATGCCCTCCTAAACACCGTAGAGCTGCCTTGAGCAAAGCCTTTGCCAGGTCAAAAAGTATGCGGCTGCTATGGTTTATCACTCCATTGCAATTTGAACCTCAATTACATGCAGAATGCCTGAGAACAGATTCTATGTGGACCACAAAAAAATTGCTGCTGCCCATCTGAATCACCCTAGGACTCCCTGTCTTTATTAACATATTCACTATCTTGCAGCTTCAAGGTTAAACATCCGACGCCTTCCTTGAATCATCACAAACAAGAGCACCGGAATGATCCCCTGAAGGGTGCCCTAACAAGAGGCAATTACTGAGTTGCTGTTGAGGAACTCAAACTAAGTTGCTATAACCAGGAAACATCATCCCCATATTACCCCTATGTTATGGCAACTTACTTTAAATTCCTTAACAGCAACCCTCAAGCCTAAACAGCAGTTTCCATTGTATTTTCCATCATCCCTATATAACCCCTCTAATTAGCCCCTATATTATGGTAACTTAATTTTAAGTCCTACCCTAAACCCTAGCCCCCATATTATGGTAACTTAGCTTAAACTTCCTTAGCAGCAACCCAAACTAACTGCAAGCGCAGCAGCCGGAAAAGGCTGATGGAGGCCGGTGGTCCCAAATTCCAAACCTCGCGCTCGGGGCTCCTGCCATGAGCTTGCGGTTCCAGGTGTGGGGTTTCAGGATGGCTTAGGATTTGGCCTTGATTGTTGGGTATATTATAGTATAGCATAATATATTATAGTACATCATCGTATATTCTGGTATATCATAATATAATATAATATATTATGGTATGTTATGGATTTCGATTTGGGGTCTGAAGTTGTCCAGTTTGAGGTTTGTAGGTTTCAAGCCTGCGGCTTGCATTTTGGGTTTGGCGACTTATGCTTTGAGGGTCCCGGAGAAAGGGGGGGGAGGGCTGAGCTTGCACGAGTTCGCAGTGGCCTGGCCTCAAGTAACGAAACATCAGAAATTTCCGGTCTCCTCGCCAGAAGAGCTGCACCTTACTTGGGCATGCACGGTGGTCTGGAAACAGAAACCCTGACACCCTGTACCAATCACATCGGGGACGCCCGAAGCCCCAAATGCCACGCTTACAGCTTACACTTCCATGTGCAGTTTTTGGAAACCATAACCTTGCCAAACCCAAGAGCCCAAAAGCTGTCAAGCGCAAGCCAGGCGCCAGAGCGACACCCAAGGGTAGTCGGCCCGAGGCCACACATACCCAAGAAGCAGATTCAAGCCCGGAGTGCAGGCCGTCACCCAGCCGTAAGCATGCGAAGGATCCACTTCATAGCTGAACCTCCAAAGGCAAAGCAACTTTTGTGGGGAGTGAGATTTACGCCTTGGGTCTTTGGTTTGGGCTTGTCTTGCTGGTGAACCTCGGTGATCAGGTAAAGATTCTATTGGTGCTGTTCAAGATGGCCACAAAAAAACCCAAGCCCACTTGAAAACGAGGAGCTTCCAGTTGCTACAGGGAACGCAAGGAAAGCCAAGAGCAAGGTCCTTCACTCCGAAAGACATGACGACTTTCTTAACTCGCTAGCTCAAAACGAATCTCTGCATAAGATGCGGCGAAGGAACACATCATCAGAGCCCCCAGTCATCTCTCGCACATCTCGAAGGCCACCCTCAGTCCTGCACGGAGCCTACTTAGGGGACTTCAGGCCAAAGTACTGGCCCCATCAGGATTCCATCAAACCAATGGCGTAAAAAGGCACACAAGACACAGATGCGGATTGTCCCTGTAGTGCTACTACAATGCCTTCTAGTCTCCTGGATATTTTCCCCACTTTTGCAAACAGCAAGTCAGGCAAACTCCTATACGCCCCTTTTGGGAACTCGTCCTGGCTACTGGGAACACGCTTGCTGCAAGCCACGGCAGCGTTGGCACTGCTTCGCGAGAACACTGCGTAAAGCCACGTATCCCTCAGGGAGATCTCAGGGGTCCCAAAAATGTAAAAGTCTGTTTGAGAACCAATACTATATTAAAGTAGTAGTTTCCATTTTCTTT
>CAJNIZ010030113.1:148373-170873 GCA_905231905.1 Symbiodinium pilosum
TATAACCCATTATAGTAGTTTCCTATAATAAACACGTTGAAGGTGTAGGACTCCATGAGCCCTGTCGCACTACCTTTGGCAAAGTCGTGCCGTTGCAATCCACGCGCGTGTCGCGGGTCAAGAATGGAGGTGCGATGCTTGGATGTTGCACCATGTTGTACCTCGAAGGGGCGTTTGGGCCTCCCGTTCGTACTTCCACTTGCAGGGAAGGACGAAAAAGCAGTCAATGTGTCATACACCTTTGACAGCTTCATAACAAGGAATTGCGAGTGAAAGAAAACAGGAAATTAACTGTAGGAGAGAGCTTAAACTACCATTCTAAGGTGCTAACCATGGGCCCATAATATGGGCCCTCAATTGGGTTTATAGGATATATATATAAACACGCAAAGTGGGGGCCCTTAGAACCATAGCCCTCGGCAAGGAAAGGCAAGACAGTTGGAAAAGGCAAGCATGAATAGCTCAGGTCTGGACTTGGCAGTTTCCCTAGATTAGGGTACCTCAATATAGACCCCAATATACTACACTAGGGATCCCCAGAATGGTGCCCCTAATTTTGAGAAACCCCCATGTTGTTTAGGGGGAGTACCCCCAGCAGGCAGGTATGCAGCTGCAATCCAAGGTACCGTGCTAGAGCTTGATATGCACTCCATAATATTTGAGCAACTAGAGTAGCGCAAATATTTTCCTGTTCCCTGACACGGAAGATTTCCTTCAACCAATCTGGCCGGGCACTTCCTGACGCAAAAACGAGCGTAGTTGTTCGATGTTGTTCAGAAAGTTTGACAGGGTTCCATTGCGCAGTCGAAATCTAATACTAGACAGTACTGTATGGAAACTCGGTGAAGGCGTGAATCATTCAGAACCCCATGGCCGTTTCGGGGTTTGTGTGCCAGATGCACAGAAGCCGACCCACAGCTAGCATTGCTGACGGTCTTAGATTTTCCCATTACGACCCATATTCTCATTGTATATTACCTTCACAATTGCTGCCCTTTGACAATGTCCGGAAAACACAAGTCTTAAGGCAAACACCTGCACTCACAAATGCTACTGTTACAACCATTCTTATTATTTCCAGTCAATGACTACTGTCATTGCTGCTTTTAATAGTGATATTCATACAATCAGTCTGACTGCAAGTGATAGGTGCATGCGACCAAGCTTGGCATCTCTGCTGACCGCGTCCTCGAAGACGGCGACGGCAGCCTGGAACCACTACAACTTGACTTATTGTTATGCTGCTTGCTCGTGTCACAATCACTTCTGAGCCCTCGACAGAAGCAGCTTAGGATGATATGATATCCAACAAGACAGCACTCCTTCATCACAACACCTGTGTATGAGTGTCCGCCGAGATGCGCCTAAAATGGGGGGAGGGGGGGGGAACGCATGCAGGGAAGGAAACCAACATCGAGCATTACTGCTATGGGATCATTTCCGTATCCATCACACTACTACATGGACCCTCTGGAACCCACCTGTTCAAGGTTTGGTCCTCTAGCTTTGTGGTACACGTCCCTAAACACAAAGAGTCTGTAGTGCCTGTAAGGAGATTTACGAATGTGTTTCGAAGCTATGAATTCATGCTGCCTGGCTCTTCAGGTCCCCCAACGTTTCCAGCAGCCGCACGCGCTTATTGGCGGCAAGTGCTGCCATCGGCAGCTTTGCACTGAGACCTGAACAGCTTGCTTGGGGGGGGGTCAGGGACTTAATTTTTTGTACTTATAGACCCGTGAGAGGATTGCTGGGGGGGGTCAGGGGGACTTAGTTTTTTGTTGTACTTACAAACCCCTGGGAAACCATAGAGGAGCACCGGCCAGGCCCACTTTTAGGGTCTGTTGTATATGGGTTATGGGGATTCTGTGTATACTTACCGCACCCCCTTGCAATCCATGTAGGCTGTACTTCGGTAGTCAGACGCCAATCATGAGAATTCGACTTCAAAATAATCACTCACGAGATACCCCGAACGACTTTCGTACCTCGACCCAAGCGGGAGGCTGTGAACATCATCGTCCCCTTTAGAAACTATTGTCCAGGATACCTCGGATACAATGAAATTCCAATCGCGTTGTCTACTCAGATGCGGCTTACAGTCCGAACCTTTCAACCGCAGGCCCTATAAAATGTAACCCATTATGGTCGTTTCCATTGTCTTTTCCATTATCCCAATATCAACCCCTATATAATATGGTAGTTTCCATTTTCTTTTCCATTATCCCAATATAAACCCCTATATAATATGTCTCGAAAGTCGCGCAAATGCAAGGCCAAGCCACTCAGGCCGCCATCCGCTTCTGTCACCTTCACACGCGACAGGTCGGGCTTCTTGGCAGTTTGGGAACAAGAAAAGCTATAGCACTTGTTATCCTTCAATGGCAACTACTGTAGTAGTTTCCATGTTCTTTCCCATTATCCCTATATAACCCCAATATATAACCTATTATACTATAATAGTTTCCATATCCTTTTCCATTATCCCTATTTAACCCAATATATATGCTCTTATACTAGAGTAGCTGTCATTTTCTTTTCCATCATCCTGATACAACCCCAATAATTGCAGTGAAGCTCTTTCTTGGGATGGCGCTTTCAGATTCAGAAAAAGTTTACCTTGCAGGTGTCATTCTTGGCATAGGCGTAGGCCACACCCTTTGAGACGGAAACCTCGTAATGGTTCGCCAGTATTGAACTGCTGGGTCATGGTCAAAGGCTGACGACAAGTACTTACTGCTACAGGCTTGGGATAGGCTCACCAGTCTACTCTGGTGCAAATGCAAGTCTCCAGCAGAAATCTCCAGCATCGAACCTAAATGACAAGTTTCAAGTCCGAAGCTCTAGACTCATGTCTCTTCAGCCGCTATCAGTTAAATAATCCCGAAAGCCTCTACTCTAAAGGCCCCCCGATGTTGAGAAACCCAACTCCTCAACCCATAGGTCACCTCCCAGTGGACGGATGAGGCTTCGCCGTGATAAGGCATCCCATTTGCATGCTCGGGCTCGGAGGGTGGTCCCCAACGGTCCAAGCCTCGGTTCGGAATCTTGAGCATTTTGGGTTTTCGGATTTTAGGGCCATTCTTAAACAAACCTGTACATAGCGTCTTATGAATCCTTTTGTGCAACAGGCTTGCACGGACACGCCTGGGTTGACGTCCTGTCCAAGGACCCCTCTACTGGACACAGTGCCTACTCTCTATGAATCCTAAAACCTGAAGTTCATGGTGCCTGAAGAGGGACCTGGAGGACACTGGCTGTGCCACGGTATTCAATCTCTCCTCGCTTGTTTTAACCGAAAACCTGGTCTAGAAAGCGCAATCACACCTGAACTCCGTCCCCAATCATCAACTGCATTCCGAAAACAGCAGCCCTGGACCCTTCTAAAGCTGAGCGGCACAAGAAGTGCCCCAAGGGCCGGGGAAGGCTATTCCAAGCATCCTTCTTATCGTGCACTGCCGAGTCCTCAACCGCTGGCTGGGGATGCGGGGTGTTGAGGGCTTTAGAATATATTTAGTAGATTATGGTACATTATGATATATGAGTATTATAGTACATTATAGTTTATTACGGTATATTATAATTTATTCTGGCATCTTACAGTATATTATAGTATAGTATGGAATATTGTAATATATTATAATATGTTATAGTATATTACAATATATCATACAATATTACAGTATATTATGGTATGTTATAATAATATAACATCTTATTGACTACATTTTAGAAGGAAGTCGAAGGATTAGGGTTTGTCAGAGAGGTTGTGGATCGGGGCCGGGGTGGCATGTGAGGCTATCCAGATCACGTGGGGTTTAGATGCTCGCCAGCTAAGCCCTACCAAAGCACGATTAAGAATATAGTCCCCCTTAAGTAGATAGAATATGTGTTATATGGGGATCTCATTATAATATACCCAACGCCATATTCTATCTACTTAAGGGGGGCTATAGCTGGATGATGATCAAGCTATCACTTGATCACCCGCAACTGCTATCACGGAAGTTCGCCCTTGTTCTTATCCAGCAAGGGCCGTTCCATGCTAGATGGAAGCCCTTACGGTGCAATGTTGCTACCCTCCCTCTCCTATGCCTACTCCCACTTCCACTACTACTACTCCTGGTCCTAGTCTTACATTGGATGGGGGAAATCTTGCGCCACATAAACTCTCCAAAATACTGCAAGTCTCAAAGTGCTGAGATTCCCAGACAGTAGTCCTATTCCTATCCTACTCCTAACCCTGCTCCTACTCCTAGTCTACCCCTACCCTTACTCCTGCTCCTGCTCTGCTGCCACCACCACGACTACTCCTACCACGAGAAAAAGGACGAAAACGGTGACCACGATGACGGCGACAACGACGAGGACAACGGCTCGTATTTCCTTGACGCGCTGATGATGTTGATGATGATGATGATGAAAATAATCATGCTGTTGATCATGCTGTTGATCACCGTTATTAAAGGCTTCACGCCCAAGGCACCCAGCAAAGGGGGTTGACCCCGGAGCCTAGGCGGAAGCTGGCAATGGATCCCCCGGCAGGATCCAAGGAGAGGCTTGCGCACCTGGGTGGGGAAGAGGGCCTTTTGTTGTTGGACAAGTTTCCGTCTGCAGACGAAATCCTCCTACGAGCAGAATCAAGTATGGGGCCTTGGGGCCTTGGGATTCAACACAAGAAGGGCGCGCCATTTGCTTGTGAGATCCTGGTCCAGCCAAGCACAACTGCCCAGAGCTCAAGCGCGACGACTTTATGAGCTTAGAAGCAGAACTATCCCTGCGTAAGCCAGCTACGGCAACACCTGTAGGATCCACTTCTCAGACAGTTGTCTGAGTCATCGACCAGAAAAGGAATTCCACTTGCACGTGCAGCGACGATCGACAATCCAATGAATCGCCTGCAACTCCTTCTTTTGTTTTTTCGGGTTGGGGTATGGATCAGGCCTGTCGAGGACATCTTACAGGCCAGGCTCGTACTCGAGCTGCCACAAAGAAGGCGCAAAGTTGTAATTTCCGGGTAAACCTTCCCTCCAGCCTGCAAAAATACCCTCAAAACACAACGCCAGAACTCAGCGGAGGCTCTCATTCCGAAGGGTCACCAGCTTGCGTCCAGGTGGCCTCAAAAGCAGGTCCAAACAGCAAGGAATAATGCGGGGGACCTGAAATCATGTGAGTAAGGTGATGACATAGACTTCCTCACCATTCAGATCGGAACGCTGTTTTCGTAAGCCTGGAACATCAGAGGCTCAGAGGCTCACTGTCCTCAGGAACAGAAACACCCTAAACCCTAAACCTTTTTTTGCATCTGGTCTCTTTACCCCTAAGACCTAAAACTTCTTGAGGAGACCCAAAAGGGGCCGGAGGGAAGGCTTGGGATCGCCTGGTCCTAGGCATATGTCTAAACTCCTTAATACCCTATAGTACCATTTTTCACAAAGTATAAGGCATTTAGGGGTATTCAGGATTTCTATTATCCACCGTAGGGATAAGTCCCCAGATATCAACTTGGAGGCGGACGCTTGGAATATCAAAGCTTCGCAGGCTTAGGATTTAGGGAAGTTCCGCTTTGCAGCCGCTCAGGGGCTCCCCAGGCATCCCAACCCCTAAACCCTAAACCCTGAACCCTAAACCATACAGAAAAACATATTCCTCAGTAGCATCGAAACCCCTAGTTTGATGTCAGATTCGCTCTGTAACTAAAGGGTTTAGGGTTTGGGGTTTAGGGTTTAGGCGGGAACTTAAGCTAAGCTAGCATCAAAACGAAAGCCCAGTACCTTTTTGTTGATTTGTTTACCATATGTCCATTTGTACAAACTTGAACGCCTTGGATTCACGTCAACCCTTGCATAATCAGAGTTTCTGGGTCACGGTCTATCTTCTTGTCTACTTGATCCTACTTTTGTAGATTGGGCTTTTTGGATCAAAGGACCTTTATTCCTACAACCCTAGACCCTAAACCCTATATTAGAATCCATTATACATCCCCCTTGAAGGAGTTTAGACCCTAAACCCTAAACCCCTAAACCCTATATTATAATCCCCTATACAACCCCCTTGAAGGAGTTTAGACCCTAAACCCCTAAACCCTAAAACCTGTCTCAGGAGTGGACTCATCGCTCTTCGTTTCGGCTCGCGGTCGCTTGCTTGGGCTCGACATGGCTTGGGCCTTTCAAGGGGCTTAGGGTTTAGGGTTTAGGGCTTTGAAGGCCTCTCACTGGCTGAAATATGCAGTCCACCTTAAGTAGATGGAGTATGGGGTTTAGGGTTTAGGATATAGTCCCCCTTAAGTAGATAGACTATGGGATATATGGGGACCTTATGATAATATACCCAAAGACAAATTCTATGTACTTAAGGGACTATATGTTTCTAAAAGTTAGTGTACCGTGAACGGGGTGGATGTACAGCATTCGGCGTCCCCCAGTTCATGGAAACTACCATAGCACCTGTAAGCAGAAAGACAACTTGGGACTATCTTCTGTATGAATGCCGATTTGTGGACAGGTCGGGCGATGTCTTCATAATGTGTCCAGCTTTCAGTTCATAGGTTGGGGGTGATATTGCTGCTGGGTGCCCTGGAACACCGAGTGTGGCAGCTCCGCGGTCTCTACGTAGATCCTACCAGTTTCTGGGGCGATCATGCAGCTTCTTAGCAGGGTCTTCTGCCTGGGGCTTCGTCACGCGAGCCACCAAAACAGCTTCCGCCCCGTTTCATGCATCCATGTGAATCAACTTCCTAGCCCTTCATGAGGGTGCCGGGGGATCACATGACATGGTCGCTGATTCGTACTAAACGACTTGCCACAAGTTCGTGTCAGCAATCTGAATTCTCAGGTAGCAGGTCCCGTGCTTCTCCAGGGTCTCTATGGAGATCATGTTGAAATTGTAGCTGGTCCCTGTAGGTAGCATGTAGCGGTTGCAATGAGAACTTCGCACATGAACATTTCTCAAAACTATGGGCCACCTTTGGGTGGGCCTTGAAAGAAGGACGATAGAATCGTATTTGCAGGGATGAGACGGTGGCCATCAACTTGAGAAGCACCCATACCACCCGTCCGTCCTGTAACAGTATGAAAGGCCCGGGGGCAGTATTTATGATGGTACGGGCCCACTCATTACAGCACGTCCTGCTGATGTTGGTAATGCCGCTGTGCGTGGACAAAACTTCTGCTCTTTGAAGCAGGGGCTTTGTTCTGAGGCTGGCGCATCTGCACACAAAGCCTGAAGCAAGCCGAAACATGAGACGTCCTTATTCATAGCCGCTATGCCTTCGGAGGTGCTATGACTGGAAGAGTTCTGTCAGCGGATATTGCGTCGAGGACTTCCTTCTCTGATGCTGACAAATATTCCATGTATGACTGCCAGCACTGATCATTGCACGACAGATGCGCTAGAGAGCCAAAGAACAGTGACTAGCCCTGTCTGGGTTGTCTCAAGACCTCCGCATAAACTTGGGCTCGCTACTTGCACTCTGGTCTGCTCATAATATACTGTAGAACCCCTTCATATTGGCCTGGCGGTCGTGCCATTTTGATCTTGAAGCCCTGCCAACAAGTTCCTAGAGCAAAGGCGTCTTTTTCGCACACATGCAGCGCTCTAAGGTTGGGTTCATTGTCTCGTAATCAAGAGCAATCTCAGCCGGGTGAGGGGGAGAGCATGTACACAATCAACCTTGAGCTCTTGCCCCACGGCCTACGACAGTTGGTGGTCTTTGCCCCGGAAAAATTGCTCCGAAAGTAGCAAATCCATAGGCATGCCTCCAAAGCATGCTTCTAACCTGCGAGTTAGCAGGAAAGCAGGAGCAAATCTACGGTGCAATCACGCAGCCCCGCAGAGATTCAAATTTACTGGGACAAAAGTAGCTCGCATCTGGCTTAGGGTGGCGGCTGTAGCGCCATTCAAAGCATATGGATGTCCTCCAGGCGGCCACCCACTTTGAAAGCCTAGTCTGACCGTAGCCTGGGGCCTCTCAAAGTACCATGCATAAAGCCCTGGGTACCCGTATTCACGCTTGTGATCCTGAGGCTGGCTGGGTTCCTGAACCGTTCTTGGTTTAGGTAAGCCCACACATACATAATCATATTCACACATATATGCACACACGTAGTGGCAGCAGCCAAAAAGGCATAGGATATCACCTGGCTGTAACTTGGCCTTTTCGCTACCCAGTTACTGACTGAACTTTAGGATGAAGAAAAACTTGGCATCTGCAAGCCTTGGGGCAGGCAGCATTATGCAACATGTAACCAGGCTCCCCTATATGGAACATTGTGGCACCAGGCATCCACGCATGGTATGTATCAAAGGCAAGATTCCTCTTTAGCACGCCTGAAGAAGATTCACAGCTGTTCCTTATCCGGTGCACCCGGTTTAGAAACTTCACCACTGAGGAGTGCTTGTCAAGTATACATGCATACATTCATAAACGCGACTCATTTGCTACTGTGCCACATGCACGCAAATCCTTCATCTCGAAGGGCAACATGCAGGTGAGAAAGAATCTCGGCATGAGGAAATGACCCTGAACCTTAAAACCCCACATTGCTAACACCAAGTTCGTACACCCCTCGTACCCTGAATCTCAAGCCCTAGACCCAAGCGGTTCCTGAAACCCGAAACCCTATAACTCCTTGAGCCCTAAACACCCAAACCCCCTTTTGAACAATGATTATGGGTGTGTGTGTGTGTTGTAGTCATCCTTGCGGAGCGCGCCTCAAGGCATTTGGTTTATCCATCACGGGAAAACAGATGGCGGTTTCCGTAGATCAAGGTCCCTTCTTCTGGATGCGAGGTTTAAGACGTTGAGATGGTGCTTGGGGCTTTGCCTCTTGCATGGCACTAAAAGTTCCTTGCCTTGTGCGTTCGCGATGTGACTGCCATGTTTCTTGTCTCAGAGACTCATGCATGTGCTATTGTAATTACTGGCATGCATGGATAACACTTACGACGACTATCTCTGGATGCGTGGGGACTGAAGTATGACTCTTGACTAGTTGCGAAGGTCCACACCACATCCAAGGAAGGGACCGTTGCCTAGGGCAACCACCGGGTGAGCAGTGCTTCCATCTTCCAACTGGGGCTTCGGAATTTTGATTTCAGGGTTTGAATTCAGCATCCAGGATTACACAGGCTCCGGGTTTGACGGGGGATGATGGATGAGATTTCATTGTTAGGGGGATGGGGGGCTGCGTTTTTTGGTGGGAGGGGATGATGCGGCTACCAAAAAGTCACTGCTCAGCTTTTTGGTCGGCAGTCACTCGGCGCTTCTGGTTCGTGTGTCTAGTTGAGGATATACAACGAATCAAGGTCCAACCTACATCCCTAAAGCACCCGAACCTTCCTGATAGAACCTGTTGAAGACAACCTCCTAACCCTCCTAACTTAGAGAGACATCTTCATCTTGGACGGAGCATGTGACTTTGAGACGTTTCTGTATCGAACTACGAAGACATTCAAGGGCATATCAAGAAAGCGGTCGAAATGCCTGGGAGGAAAAACCAGCGGATGCTGGCTTACAACGTGCCCTGTAACACACGTGATGATTCCCATGGCTGTGGTTTAGCCAGCTGAGGGATTTGTGCCAACAATTTCTCAGGCTGTAAGTCAAACACCAGAGACCAACAAAAATGGACTGGACGCGCTTCTGTTGCCCGTACACTAGCGCAATGCGTCTGCGTCCTCCTCCTTTTGTGATGACAATTATCACTCCTCACAATAAGTACGACAACGGCTACCACGACTCGTACCAATCCTCCTCATGGCTTTGGCAATAGTAGGTAGTAATAATAAAAGAAATAATCGTAGTAGTAGTAGTAGCAGCAGTAGTAGTAGTAGTAGTACAAGTAGTAGTAGTAGTAGTAGTAGTAGTAGCAGTAGTAGTAGTAGTACAAGTAATAGTAGTAGTAGTAGTAGTAGTGGTAGTAGTAGTAATAATAAGAATAATCATAGTTGTTGTAGTAGTACTAATAGTAGCAGTACTACTGCTACTGCTACTGCTGCTGCTGTGGCAGCCGCGAGTACTCCTATAATTTTGCAGAAGCTCCGATCTGAGTGAGACCTGCGCTGCGGACCCCCCGAAGGATTTAGCTTTGTTTGAAGAATCGGGGTCCCTGCAGGACCCATAGGTTGAG
Organism: Symbiodinium pilosum; assembly: GCA_905231905.1. Taxonomy (NCBI): domain Eukaryota; class Dinophyceae; order Suessiales; family Symbiodiniaceae; genus Symbiodinium; species Symbiodinium pilosum. Next base: position 158,501 of record CAJNIZ010030113.1, read on the forward strand.
AGATACCCTACAAGCAGGACTTTACCTCAGAAGGTACGGTTCTGTCAGATGCCGGTAGGACGCAAGGCTTGCTGTTGATGTGAAGGGGCAGCTTCCACTCAAGTGGAAATTCCTGGAGTTTCTGAGTGGCTTGGGGCTTAGGGATCTAGAAAAGCCTCGAACAGGCCTGGCAACCTCGAAGCGAAGATATGGGAAGGTTAGTTACCTATGTAAGCAAGGCTTCAGGTATGGGGCTTCTGCGCCAGGATTAGGGGTAGACCCCGGGCCCTACGCACTCCATCCTGACCGGGGAACAAGGCCCAACCCACAGTCAGAGGATCTTGGAGCCCAGAGGGTCTGGACCTTGCAATTAATGGGTAAGAATAATGATAATCATACTAATGTCGGGAGAATGATAATAGTAATCATAATAGTAGTAACAACATAGGTAATGATAATAGAAATAAAATGATAAAGGGAAGGCACCCTCTTGTACAGGTCGAAAGGGTTTGGCTCAGGACTCGAAAATTTGTCCCAGAATCTTGCATCTTGGAATTAGGCCTCAAGCTGTTAGCCTTCTGTTTTTGTTGGGTTTAACGTTTTAGTTCCCCTTAAGTAGATAGAATATGGCTTTGGGTATGTTAAATTAAGATCCCCATATACCCCATATTCTATCTAGTTAAGGGGGTCTATATACCTTGACCTTGGGGGGTCTGAGCTGCTGTGTAGAAACACAATGTTCTACGCAGTGCCGCAGCGAAACGACGCAGGGCTGCAGCAAGCAGTGCTACACTAGCCCACTCAAGAACGTGCATACCCGCCGCACACGTGAAAGGATGTAGGGAATTAAGGACTGGGTATTCGGAGTATTTAGGGGGACGAAGCCTTCATAGCCGACTAGCTGAGCAACAACAGCCCAGTTGAGGGTGTGTAGTCCCCATTAAGTACATAGTATATGGGGTATATGTGGATCTTGTTCTAATATACCCCAAGCCATATTCCATCTACTTAAGGGGGACTATAGGGCTTCAGTCCAGAGACCACTGCGCAATGTGAACAATCGGAGGCCCAGGATGCTTTTGCAACCCCAGTAGATATTCTAATTTCAGCTAAATATTAGGATTCTAGGTAACAGAAATTAAAAAAAAAAATCAGGAACCTTGTAGGATACGCTGGCCACCGGGCAAAACAGACAAGTAGGCCAACACATTCAAGTTCACGTCGCGACAGCTGTACTTGAAATTTATGACAATAGACCCACACTGAAGTGGTAGCCTGTTCTGAAGGACTCTTACTGCACTACTTCAGGGGCCAAGAAGAAGACATAAGGCCGACTAGGTAAAGAATAACATCAAAACCAGACCCTGCTTTCAATCAAGGCCTTATTTGGGTACATGAAAGACTGGGGCGAATAAAGGCAAACCTCGGCTGCAGGAACTTCTTGCTGGGGGGTTAGTAGGGAAAAGGGGAATACGATATACAGGGATTATGTAGGAATCGTATTCCCTATTAACTAGCAGTGAAGATAGATTCAAAAGCGAACAGGGTCTCTAACTCCAGACGTAACCATGCATACCAACAAACTTGGTGCTGGCCTGCTGATCAGCTTCCACTCAGAGCTATTGGAACAAAATGAATACACTGTGACCACAAGAGATTGTTGCTACTGATGTTTAAACCCGCGTTGCTCTGAGTGGAAACAGATGCTGGGTACGGTCTACCCTAAAGCACATAGACAGTCAGCGCATGCAGCCCCTGATGTTGGCTCTAGCTTCTCTACCTTGCCGCTCAGTACCCAAACTGCGTCAGCGCACCTGGTCGGGCATCAGAATGATGTGGTGCAAAAAGCTGGCATCACCGAAACGACTCAAAAACATGTCTGCAGCGAAAGGGCACGCAGTGACTTTGACTGATCACTGGAACAGTTGTGACATCCCAGCGGACGGGTACAAACGGCCTGTGTACGCCCCAGGGCCGGGTGTGTCAGTCGCGCTCCTGTCATATGCAAGACCCTCTTAAAGGATTCCAAAGTAGTAGCTGCACAAAATCTCCATGAACAGCAGGAACAAGTATGGATTTGGGATGATATCAAGTCTTGGGCCAGAAGGGGCAGGAAGCGAAGAATCTAATAAGGAAACTCCTTTTGGGAGCTGAGCTGGAGAGGAAAGTGAGGGGCTATGTCGCGAAATGACTTCAAAACAAGTGTGGTCCGGCATCATGGTGGAATGCACGCACTCATCCTTCAACACCTAGGCCTGAAAACCTGAACCCACAAAAAATTTGGACTGCTGAAACCCTTTAGCCAAGCCCCAACTTCCAACACCTACGACATGATCAAACCCAAAAAACTATAGTCCAAACTCCTACAAAGGTGTGTATAAATAAGGGATTAGATAGGGGACCTACTATTGGGGTTATTCAGGGGGATACAAGGAGTTTAGACTACAGATCAAAAGCAGTGCAAGATCTTTTCCGCCAGGCCAACCTGAGTTCGAACCACCGACTCCACCCAAAATTTACACCCACCAAACCCCTAACACGAAAATCTGCCCCCCACCCCCCTCCCCAAAGGGTTCCTCGAGTATAGATTCTTTACTACTTGGGGTGGGGGTATATGTATATAGTGCCAGTATACGAGTTGTTCACTAATTGGGGTGGGTGAGGGGTGTATTTTCCTCGTCGCCTCAGAGCTGGGTGTCCATTGGGGTAATTTTGGGGCAATATTGGGATAATGAAAAAGAAAATGGAAACTACTATATGGGTGGCTGTCAAAATGATGGTCCTTTTTTGGATCCCTATTATAATACGGCAGCTACTATTCAGGGTGCCCCAAAAAAAGGATCATCATTTTGACAACCACCCGTATTATAAAAGGGTTATATAGGATTGTGGGCAAAGGCCCGATCCACAGCGCAACTGGTAATCGTCACTTCAAGAAAGAAACTTCCTACCTGCCTGACAACATATCTTTCCGATATAGTGCCATTATACAATAGGGGGCATCTGCATTATTTAGGGTAGGAGTGTGTCATTATGAAAGGGAGCGGACTAGCTCAAGTGTGTTAAACTCTCTATATACAGATCTCGCTCACTTTGCGCATTTGGGCATTTAAGACTGCAGCACGCTCACAGTCATAGATGCGAAGGATTTCTGGTTCCAGTTCAAAGTGCTGGCTATAGCACACAAAGAAAAGCCACCATCTACATTGTATCCATATTGCGGTGGCTTTGGTTCAAGTTTCTCAACACCAGCCTAGCATTTTTGGGGGTGGATGGGACCTTGGCTTTGGCAATAGGTCGCCTTTCGATACGTTTCGAACATCCTTGACGCAGGTACCAGGGTAAGTGACTACGAAACTCATCAAGCATCAACCTCATCAACCCTAAAACCTAAACCTAAACCCTGAACCCAGGACTGCCGTTCTGCTTGTTCGGATTTAGGTCTACCCACACAGTCCATCCTTTCAACCTTTCGGCATTGCGACACAATGGGATTACGGCCAAAAGTTGCTGGTATTTAGCTTTCCGTTTGCAACAATGTCATCAAGAAAACATCGGGATGGCTTTGCGAAAGCTGCTTAGTCATGCAAATCCCCTAGCCCACGCCAGCTCGAGAAGCAACCGGAACATGTGATGTAGTGTACATGCCGTTTCACGTCTCACCACCCCTCTTCAAGGGCGCTCCTCAGATGATCAAGCGACCAACGTGAAGGCTCTCAAAAAAAAGTTTATAAATTACAACCCCTTCCCCATAACATTAAACTGGTTCCACCACTGATATCGAAAATATCTCCCCATTTCTTGGGGCTAGGGGCAAACGATTAGTCTTCCTCATTGGGCGCCGGGGGCAGTGTGCCCGTGGATAGCAGGGAGAGCTATGCACCATCTGCGTGCCCTTAGGCGGACAACAGCTGTTGGTTGTTGTCGCTTCCCGTTAAAAAAAGGCCAGGTTGCGGGGTTATAGGCTCCAAACTCTTGTGCAGGCTCGGGAACCAGAATTGGGAAGCTCTAGGTTCAAGGGTACACAGTGAATATAAACCTATATAACCCCATAATTGTTTCCATTGTCTTTTCCACTATCCCCATATAACCTTAACCCCAACATAACCCAAATATGTCATCCATTGCCCAAGCCAAGGGATGAACGTCCTCAAAGGGAGGAGGGCCAACCTCCTCCTATGAGGATGCTGTGAGACACCTGCTCAGTCCCCGCTATGCCGTTTGGCCGGCTTGTCCCTCAAAGAACCGGTAGTTCACAAAGAGGGCCGTGGCCAACCTCAAGCAAGATGCAGGAAGGATGAAATTCTGCATAGCCCGTTTGCAGATGCTTGTGGCTTGGTCTTGCTTTCAAGATTCTACAGCTGCACTTGCAAACGTCATCGTCAGTGCTATTCTCGCCGTAGTTTTCGTCATCGCCACCATCATCAGAAATCATACAATCGAGCCGGACATTAAAAGGATGCTACACCTCTCGACATCACCACGTTTCTAAACAGAGTACCCAGATATGAAGCCCTTGGCGCCTGATCTCCTACAAGGTCAGCGAGATCAGAGATGTAGCTTGGCACTGGTCATACGTCAATAGCTCAAGAACTAAAACAACAGTTTCCGAAAATTGAGAACTTGTATGAGCAGCGCCATGGTCTCGCAAGCAGTTTGCTGAAACTGAACGCGGGCCCTAAACCCTAAAACCAACCAAATCATCAAACCTTGGAGGAGTTTGGGAACCCAGCCTGCTCGCGGGCTCAGGGGACGTAGCATGGTTAGTAACTTGCTTGAAAGGTCTACAGGTTTGGGGAAGACTTATTATCCCTATAACCCACTTAGAAATCCCAATAATGCCCCGGGTATAAACCTACTTAATACATGCTCATAGGACCAAGCCTCCAAGATCCTCCAAGCAATGTATTGGTCTGAATGAATAGAAATGTCGGGAATCTCCATTTTCTTTTCTATTTGACTCTCCCTTATTCTAGTGTTCAAGTCTCCGCAGGAGGAACCCCTCACGCTAACCCTGCGTCCAGGCGGCAGAAGACCCTTGCAGGTTGGGTCTCTCACCTGCTACGTGCGACCAAATTGCGAGCGGTTGGGGGCCACATGTGATGTACAGATTTGCAGTGACTCCCAAACCTCAAACTCCGGTGCTCATTCTAGTCATATGATACTTATTGGGTCCTACATCTGGTTGAAAGACAAGAAAACAATCTGGGGCCAGGTTCTACCATATTAGTACATGTTCATAATATAACGGAAATGTCAGGGATCCTCCTTAAAGATGACAGAGGGAAAAGCTGGAGAAACTTCCAAGAGGCTGTTTTGCAAGATCTGGGCTCTTGTTTGTACCCGACAGATATGCTCAAGCATATTACACCAGGACTTGCCGGATGCATGGCAATGACACTACACGTGATACTGCTGCTTGATTCTACATGGACACAAAAGTCATTTTCTCAAAAATGTGTGAGGCTCCTTCCCATTCTTGAGGGGGCAAAACTGTCGAGGACAATCCCTGACTTAGCCTGTTCGGCTGCGTGGCAGGCATCTTGCCCAGTAGCGGTAGCAGACTTGAATCGACAGAAGAATGCACAACATCTCTCTCTCCAAACAGCTGTTGCCTCGCCAAAGTCGATGTAAAAGGTGTTAGCAGAAGTGAACATCTCCTGGAATGTGGTTTGCGGAATAGAGCTTGGGGCTCAGGCTTCGGACCATTACAGCCTCGACGATTTTTGCTCACAAGCGTCTATCTGGCTACTTGTAGTGATGTACACACACATTTACGTGCATGTGTGGATCGTTCTTTGGCATGCGTCCAGTTGCCAAACAAACCTCTCAGCAAGCAACAACATGTTTCAGAATCACTGAGCATACGAAAACCCCCGACAATACGTCCCACTACTGCCCGCCCGCGGGCCCTCGCAGAGGGCGTACCATCACTGGATGAAAGGGACGTTCATGCTTCCCGCGAGGGATTTCTAGGGAGGACTTCCATGTTACCTGAACCAAGGTCTCCTGCAATCCACCGGCCCATCCTTTCGTGATGAAAGCCACCGTCCTCTCTCACAAACGCGCAAGTTGTTGCCATCCCCCGCTTTTGTGATTACCACAAAGCATCAATAGTAGTAGCTTTACCAAAGATCACCACTGTGAGGTGCTATTCGGGCATAGTTGATGTATGTTGGAATAAATCTTGGACACTACTACGGGGATTGCTCTAGGGATTCCTATTTCATCAAAAATCATTCCCCATCTATGCGGGCTTCGATGGACTGTTCTGCGGTAGGCGAGCCCCAGTTTTGGGCTCAGCTTCTCAACGCGACTGTTGCTAAATCTGACCCTACACGCAAACCCCTGCGATCATGTCACACACATAATAAAACCAGACTTGCAGGGCACACAGGATTTCATCCATCAGCAGTTCTGGGGTTCAAGGTTTGAGGTGGATGACATGGGGCTCAAGAGCTGTGACAAGGGATGTGGAGTTTTTTTGTGACGCTACTCAAAATGTCAGCATCTGTTAGGTGGGGGGGTCGGTGGGTGACCCTCGTGCACAGAAATGCTCAGGTAGAGATGTTGGGAATGCATGAGGTTACTTGGAGGGTGAGCGTGCTTTCTAAGCATACGCATAAACTCTTCAAACCAGATAACAACTCCAGCTGAGCTAATCCCATGACCGTTGGAATGCTGATTCCATGGTCCACCCTAGCTACACTCCTGGTTACGGCTTAGGGTTTAGGGTTCACTGAAAATTTCTCCTCCCTGCAGGGTGAAGCCATGGAGCCCCAATCTCCTGAGCATGAGGCCCTCAACCTTGCTGCAAGGTCTCCCTTTCAACATCCTGAAACTCTGAGATCACCAACCCTGAAGCATGCCCAGAGGTCACATGCCCAATCGCGAGGCAACGGGGAGTGTGTAGACGTCGGTCCCGTAATTGCTTGAGGAGTTTTGGACTGCGAGAGGAGGACAATACCCTCGCAATCCCTCCATTGCTTGAGGAATCTTGGGAAGCAAGACCAACAACGATTTGATTCCCGTGCAGGTTGTGCCTGTCTCCATCATTGGGGTCGACCACCTCCAAGTAGGCTTCCTGCACGGCTTTGGCCCGAAGCTCATGGCTATTAGCAACAACAACTTGGGGTGGGTATAGCGGGAGTTCCACCAGTAGCAAGCAGGTCACACGCAAGAAAAGCTGAACATGGCAATCGTCTAAAGCACGGCCCTGCTCCCTACCTCTCGAAGCTTCTTCTCCTGACCCTCACGCAAACTCTACCTGAATTGGTGAAGCAGCTCTCCAAGCAACTTTCACGCAGTGGGACCACAAAAGGGATGCTAGCACTGTTGCTCGGTGCACCTTTCAGGGCTTGTTTTCAATATCGAAGGGATTGCGCTCTTTGGCTTTGGGTAGGCAGATAGCAAACCTCGTTTACTAATGCGCTACTCAGTCGCCATAAGATGGTCTCGGTTCTCTCCATCTAAAGACCTGAGTGCTATGAACCCTACAAGCTCCGTGAAGACGTACAATCAAGCTCACTGTGAACCCTCTACATACCCGTAAGCCCCGTCCAATAAGATCCCGAAAACCCCCCTTCAAGGGCGGACACGCTCAATGGGAGTCAACCCACTTCCGGTTCTACCCCGTAAACTCTACACCGCACCCTGCATCCTACTTGGAGGGTCAGCTGCATTCAGCAAGTTAAAAGAAATAACTGGAATTTTTATTTAGCTTATAGATTAGGTCATTTGGCCTTACAGCAACGAGACCACAAAGGGGGATAGAACAGGAGTTATATGGACAGTTACTGCGAGGAATAATGACCCAACTTATAAGGATTCTAAGCATACTTCTGTTTACCCCTATTTCTCCCTGTATACCCTGTAAACCTAATGTACACCCCTGAGATGAATAAATCCCCTCACCTTAATTGCGACTCTAATTGGGATCCTACTTTCAAGGCCCTTGAAAGGAGGAGGTATATTAATCAGGGGTCTACATTATATAACCCTATCCTGCATAACCCTATCTGACCCTATATAACCCTATATAACCCTATATAACCCTACATAGCCCTATATAATCCTATATAACCCCACATAGCCCTAGTAAGGTGAAGGGGTTCATCCTGGCACTGTCGGCCGCAGCAAAGACCGCAGAGCTGGCAAACAGCTCCGGGTTGGCAGGCAGCACCCTTCACCTTAGTATTTCGGGTTTAGGGGTTTAGGGGTTTAGGGTTTAGGGTTTTAGGGTTTCAGGATTTAGGGCTTTGGGATTTAGAGCTTTAGGATTTAGAGTTTGGGGGTTTAGGGTTTTAGGATTTCAGGTTTGCGGGTTTAGGATTGCGGGTCTGGGGGTTTAGGGGTTTGGGGTTTAGGGTCTGGTGGTTTGGGGTGTGGGGTTTAGGGGCTTAGGATGCAGGGGTTCAGGATTTAGGGGTTTAGGGTTTAGGGTTTGGGGGTTTAGGACCGAGAGCTTAGGGGTTTAGGGGTTTAGGATTTAGGCTCTGGGGGTTTGGCGTTTTGTTTTTCAACCCCGGGGTTTGGCGTTTAGGATTTAGTGTTTGGGGGTTTGGGGTTTAGGGTTTAGGGTTTAGGGCTCAGGGTTTTGGGAAGCCTCCTTCAACTGGGTAGCTGTTAGGGAACTTGAATTAAGTCACCATCAAAGGGGTATATAGTGAATACGGGGGTTTCCTGTCATGTAGGGTTAGGGCATGGGGGGGGGGTCTGAACATTGACATGAATCGCGGCAAGCGTTTCTCATGTATCCAAAGGATTTCTTGAAAGTGTGAATGGAAGTAATCACGATGCAAATCATATTGGGATCGCGCCCATCCTTGTCATGCCGTTTAGCCACTTTGTAGCTCTGCAATAAAAAGCCGTGGTTCTTGAAAAAGGTCGCAGGCACCAGTTCGAGCTTCCGCAAGCAGAGGCTGAGACTAAGAGGTTTGGGGGCCGTTGGGGTGACAGTCATTCAGGAATCTGAAAAATAATTCGACTAAGGTAACATTCCTGGAGCAAACATGGCAGACTGCTGTCTCTACAACAGGGCTACAATAGGGAAAGCCAGCCTCCAACATAGACTCATGCCAACAACCCATATATAACCCATGTATATACCCTGTTTCCATTTCATGTTCCATGTTCTTGTCCATTTGATTTTCCATGATTGCAGTTATATTCCTGTAAAATCCCTACATCCCTTTGTAGCCCCTATATTGCCCTACATAGTCCCTATACATAGGGTTCTGTCGGGTCCATCTGAGGAACATGCAGCAATCGTGGGCCATTGTTTTTTGGAGGACGGGGGGGAATCACAAGTCCCTGCTGCAATTGGATTCCCCGAAAGCATTTCTTGTCAGAAAAGTTGAAGATTACTCTTTATTTGGATCCTTCTGAATCTGTAGCCATACACAACAAGTAACTGTAAACTCTCAACCCTGAACCCTACACCCCAACAGGCCGAGTTGCCTTGAGAATCGGCGCGTCTTCCTGGAATTGCTTGGCACTTCTCGTGCAGAGTCAGGCAGGCTTGGACAAGGAGGTGTGTCCCTAACATCCCTTTCTAAGTAGTCGTGCCCGTACATACAACCAAAACCCTAAGCTTCGATGAAGCTTGGAATTTGGGACTGCAGATTTAAAAGTTGATCCTCATCATATGGGTGGTTGTCAAAATTATGGTCCCTTGTTGGGTCCCTAAATTAGGCCCCGTATTAGGCCCCGTAATATAATAGGGACCCAAAAAGGNNATTTTGACAATCCCCCATATGTGTGTGCTTTTATGTTACTTGTTGGGCATGGTTGTTGAGGCCCCTAAGCCTCCCCTTGTTAAGGCAAACCATCTGAAGCAAATATTAATGATGCCTGGAAACTACAAGCTACAGAAACACCTGGGCGAGCCACATAGGACATTTGCAAACACAGATCTTCAAACCAGACTCTTGGATTGCTGTCTACCCATGTTTCCAAAGCCTTGAAACTGTAGCTCCAAGGCCTTCGTGGCATTGGGACCCAGATGGATCCCAAAGGTCATGTCCATCCAAGCGAACGGATCCGAAATGACGCCAATCTTGACCTCAAATAAACTGTTCTTGGTTCGTAAGTTTGCGCAGCGTTGAGGATTTCGGGCTAACAGACCAACATATGCAAAAAATGCCGCACCATTTGCCTCGAATCTCAAACAGCAAAAAGGCTGCTACATGAACTCCCCAGCCCCAAAACCAAACCCTAAATACTCAACCCGAACCCAAAACCTCCTAGGTTGAAGAGTAAGGTCAAAATCCAAATTGCAAACCAAACTGTGTAGACCCTTGACTGAAATTCTACATTCCGCGCTTTGAAATCCACAATTCAAAAGCTGCTTCAACTCTACATCCCACACGACCACAAGCAGGGCCCCACTCATGTGAAGGGCCCGTGTAAAGGCTTGCATGCCAGTAGACCATCAATTAGGTGAATCCCTATAGTCCCCCTTAAGTAGATAGAATATGGGAGTATATGGGGATCTTAATATAATATACCCACATCATGTTTCTCAACAACAGCCAAAACGCAATCACCCACAGAAGCGTAAACCTAAACCATGCATGAATGCATGAGAGGCCTGGGCCCCACCACGCATATCGTAGACATCCACTTGAGGCCGATTCAACTGAGACACAGTCTGAGGTTTCGGTAAAACGGCTAATTTGGGCTTTAAGGTTCCTGGTTAGAACTACATGGAAGATCCTAGCTAGAAACAGTTGTGGCTGTTCAGAACTGTAGTTGCGGTCCTAGCATGTTTAACATCTACACGGCAGCAGTGCGGCTGGGATCATGCTACCCTCAGAAGCGGTATGCAGGGGGTCAAACTTGTGGTCATGGGCATCCATGGGCATCCTACATATGAGGGGTCGCGTTATATGGGGGACCCAAAAGCGGAATACGTCTCTGACAACTTGCCACGTAAGTATCTGAACGAAGAACATGACTTCAGGAGGGGATCGTGGCTGATGAACGGGTACAGGTGTTGAGGATTCAAGAAAAAAGCTTGAGGATGCTTCGAGCAGCCGTAGTACAGTTTTGAAGTTCTGCATGCTCACAGCCTGCATAATTTTGTGCACGGCTCCCTGCCTTTACGATTCATGGACCTGCGCAGTCATCAGACTAGAACGCTGTAGGCGATTCAAGTATAAAAGCTCGGAATTTGTGCACTGAAGAGATAAGCCTTTTCCACTCATGACAGGTACAACATCCACGGCAATTGATGCGGAACCTCGGCACACTTACTCTTCTGCAGATATACTCAGAACCCCACAAGAAGAACAAGGGGATGTTTCAGCCAAGGACCAAGAAAAATCTTAAAAATGAAACTCCTTCGTAAATGTCGACGCACAGCTCTCTACAAACTCTTCATATTCCTGAGTCCACCATCCATACACCTTAGAATCACTGCGTTCACAAGTCATCAGCCCCTCTCGAACACAAGATGAACACAGGAAATGCAAAACGTCGGGACTTAGGCGACAAAAAAAACATGAGAGAATGATGTCGGCATGTAAGGCTCTCACGGTAAACATGCACAAAACCCTGAATCCCGAACCATTGCACCTCTCTTGATGGGATAAGATTAACAAAAAAAATCTACGTTCCCTCCTGGGTTCTAGCATCAAAAAGCATCTTCAACAACGACAAGCCCTAAGCCCCAAAAACTAGGCCCGGACCCCTAAAGACTAAATCCTAAACCCTGAGCCTAAAAACAAAACCCTAAACCCCAGGTATAGATTAGGAGGACCCGCCACCCTATAATAGTGGTATAATAGGAATATAAGAGGATCCTAGTATAATCCCTATTATCCATTGTAGTCACTATTACTGGGTGGGGGGTCCACCTGAAGTATAGAACACAGCCCAGTCGCACACATGACATCGAAGGCAAAGGGCCGGTCAAGATACAAAAAAGGCTGATCGGTGTTGCCCGCGGCACCAGGCACCAAGCCCTGGCCAGAGGTCAGAATTTTACGGTATAGGGTTGAGGGTTTTAGGTTTAGGGCTTAGGGTTTTAGGGGGTTTGGATGTTTAGGGTTCAGGGTTAAGGGATTTTAGATCTTAGGGTGTTGGGGGCTTAGGGGATTTGGATTTTACGGATAAAGGTTTAGAGGTTTAGGGCTTAGGGCTTCAGGTTTTCGAGTTAGGGTTTAGGGGTTTAGGGGTTTAGGGCTTAGCGGTTTAGGGTTTACGGCTTTAGGGTGTAGGCATAGGGTCTAAGATTTACGGGGATGGGGCATTGGGAACAGAGCCGCTTATTAATCCCCAAACACTAAAAGTATGGGGCATGATACATTGATTTCCAGCAGGATTCGGGCTCAAGGGTTTAGAAAGACATGTTTCTAATTCAAGGCACTGCGGGGGCAGGAGAGAACTCACA
>CAJNIZ010030113.1:172566-195400 GCA_905231905.1 Symbiodinium pilosum
GCGGCGGTGGTGGTGGTGGTGGGCAGCGGCGGTCGTGGTGGTGTCGGTGTCCGTGGCGATGGCGGTGGCGATGGCGGTGGCGATGATGATGGTCGCCATGCTGGCAGTGGCGGCGGCGGCCGTGGTGGCGGTCGCGTTGCTGGTGGTACTGCTACTAGTATTGGTAGCAGCAGCAAAAGGCGCGTAAGGCGCAATTTCCGCACTGCGTCTGAATCGCAGTCTGCAAGTTGCCAAAAGTTACGCAACTAAAACCCACACGAAATCTTGAAACCTAAAAACACTTGAGACTGGGCCACCAAGGCAGGGGATTGAAGTGTGCTGACTCAGTGCTGACCCAAAAGTGCACTCGTGACCTTCATGACGCACAGTTGCAGTGCTGAAAACTTCAACACAAAAAGCTCAAACGCTGAAAGGACACAGATAGGCAGCGACAACAAACAGCATCTTTTGGCATCTACATGATGAGTGGGGACTAACACATGGGCAAGCAAGAGGCTCTTCTGGGAGTTCTTGGTTTGAAGATCGCGTCATATGAGGGCACATGAAAAATTCCCAAGACTAAGGCACGGCTCCATCAGGAAAACATCCAAACATCGATGTCGTGTTGACAGGGCAGGGAAACATGGAAGCTTTGTGAAAAGCATCTCACACGTATGAAGAACGACTCCTCAAACAGCCCCAAAATGCCAACCAAAAAAGTTCTACGACTATAGCGGCAGCGGCCAAAACGATCCGTCGAGCCTGCTGGAACGGCGACCAGCATCTGCGTCCCATCCTTGCTTCCGGTGCTGGCATGAAGCTGTTCTGCATGAAGTGCAACCCGGTCCCTGAACTCAGAACTCACAATGCTGTACTTCAAACCCTGCACCCTACAGGTTTGAGCTGTGAGGGCCTGGAAGGTCATACGCTGAAATAAACCCATCGCACGGTTTCAATTAGTGAGGCGACCCTGAAGGAACACCTTAACTCCCAGAACGTTTTGTAGGAGGACCCTACAAAATCTAACATCCAGTGATGAGCACTATACGAAGTTTCACATGCTGTGAAACAGGCTTGGACACGCAGCAGGCCCCGCGAAAGCCAGCAGGGTCACTATCTTCCGAAGTAAATGCAATAAGCGCCAGCCTACTTTTGAAACGACCGAAGCTAAAAAAAAATGGTTTCTACACATGCGATAGTCGGCGGCACATCTACCTAGGGAGAATGTCGTAAGCATACCCAAACATTTGGGCGTTCTTCGTTTTCTATGAGCCTGGTGACCCTACTCAGTAGGGTCATTGGTAAGCATCTTCTGGCATGTCAGAGTTTGGAATTTCAACCTGGGCAAGGCTGTTAACACAGGGCTGCTTCAAATGGCCACTGTACAGGCATCACAAACCTCTCTTGTTCGAAGCAGTCCCAAACCTGCTAAAAGGTGGAGGCACAGAATTCACAGCCAGAGCAGGAGCACTTGGCTTCGGATTTAGGGTCTAGGTTTTAGGATAGAAGGGGAAAAAACAACAAACAGTATTCAAGCATTCCGAACTGGTGCTTGAGCACACAGCCTATCCAACCCTCAAGAAGCCTAGCCACTGAACTCCAAAGAGGCCATTCACCTAGCAAGGTGCCTGGAATGCAAAACTCATTTTAGTACCATAGGATTCTATAGGGGTTATATAGGGAGAGTGGAAAAGAAAATGGAAGCTACTATTTAGGGTTTCAGTTACTCATCTTAAGCCTCAGATTTGCATACTCCGCAAGAAAGCCAGTTTGAAAGGATATTCTCCTCCATGCAAGTTCGGAGTCTGCAAACCTATAAACAAGTTGGCTGGGCAATGCTAATCGGGTGGCACGATTACATCTCTGCCCCCGTAAATGTCCTGATTTTAAATGTTTTACTACTTGAGCTGCGAGTACTTCCTGTACTATGTAGTCCTATGCCCAACCCCAATGCTTGATTATTGCAACCCCCCCGCCCCCATAGTCCAAGATCCCAAAACGAGTGAACATTACTCGGGAGACGCTTGGATTGTAGGGGGTGCCTCTTGAGCATTCTCTGCACAGACGCTATCCCAATAAACCCGAATGTACTCACATTAACAACCCGAAGCTGCCGGAATATTCAAAGCCAGGACGCCGGCGCAGTGACCTGAATCTGCTGCCCTGGCACCACACCTGCAGGAACCTGCACCTGGATGGTGTTGCTCCTGGGAGAGGTCATGATTCGGGTTCTTGGCGGTGGGATTCTCGGGGCTAACCGGGGAACAATTCTCTTTGGGTCAGGAAGATTTCGGGGAGGGACCAGGGCTTGCGATCAGAAATGTCAAAAATGAAGCAAAAGAAGTTCCAAGCCGCACAAAACATCCCCTGATTAGGGGATGTGCGCCCCTAGGAGCTTTGCAATGATCACACGAGAACCCAAAGTCTCGGCAGGCAACAATGAAACAAGTTGGTGCCCAGAAGCGTCTGCATCTCTGCCTGAGGCAGCCCAATCATCATACGGAAGGGTGCCTGGCGTCTTCATACTCCAGGGCTACCATGATGCCCGGAAGAACAGAACAGAGGGGAATGCGGTCTGGCAAGGCAGTGGCGAGAAGGTGAAGGCTCGAGTCGATACGGGTGTATCCAGGCAAAAAGCTTCGCAGCTGTTGTTTTTTGTTTGCAGAAAGGTGGGGGGTCCCCACGCCGAAAGATACTAAAGCCCTGAGTGCACAAGCTTCTTGAAATTGGGACCCGGCACTGACAATCAAAGGCCACAGGGCACCTGCTAGGACCCATGGAGCTTCCCTACAGCTGTTCAGGGTCCATGTCTTCCCCAGATTGACCACTTTTACGGGGCTGTATATAGCCCCACAACGTTAGTTGGATGTTAAAAAATTGCTCCCTGGATATGTGAGCTTCAGATTTTCTCCGGGCGTTGCAGCTACATCGATGACCCTCGGTTGAAACAAGCCAAGCATCAAAATTCTCAGTCCTTATCAAGGAAGTTAACTTTGTACCCTTAAGGTTTAGGCACGTACATCGCACTCGGCAGGCACGGTTCGTTCTGGGGTCCCAGCAAAGCTGGCCAGCTGCAGGATTGAAAGCAGAAGCCCATGCACTCTGTAACATCAAGTGCAAGACCCAACATCCCTCAGCTAGCACCTTATGTAGAGAAACTCCCCAGCCAGATTGGTAGCATCCGTGCACTAGGCATCATCTGGCTTGCATGAATTAAACTACTCTTAAGGTTTGTACCCTTGGGTTTTGGGTCCCAAATACCGGACTTAAGCGCTAAATTCCGTGTCATGGGACCAAACCCAAGGGTTCAAACTTCAAACCCTCGGGGTGCCAAGGAACCCTCCCAGTCCATAAAGGGACCCTTAGACGAAAGAATGAAACCCACTACAGTCCCCCATAACCCCCTGTAACCCCCCATTTTATCCCCCCATATCCCTCCGAAACCCCAAAATCCCCAAGCCCTCGCAGCCTTGTCGCGGCCAGCAAACATCCCTGCCCCGTCCAAACCAGCAGCCTGCAAACCTGAGTTGCTTTTAAGGAACTTTGCTTAAGTTACTATATTGGGGAAACCCTATGATTTACTTTATATACCCCTATATAACTTTAATTAAGTTACTATATTGGGGAAACCCTATGATTTACTTTATATACCCCTATATAACCCACTACAGTTCCATTTTCTTCGTCCACTACCCGTAGAAAACCCCTAGGTACCCATTATTGTAGTTTCTGTTTTCTTTTCCATTATCACTAAATAACCCCTATATACCCATTCTGGTAACTTAACTTAACAGCAGCCTGAAGACCTCCCGCCAGATTCATGCCGATCAGTGCCTGTTTCACGGCCAGGGTCTGGGCTTTCTGGGTTTGGGGTTTAGAGCTTAGGGTTTAGGGGATTCTTGCCACTTGCATGGGTTCGAGGCGTTTACGGGTTAAGAGAGAGTATTATCCGGACTTTATGGATTTCATTTCTTCGTAGTATGATATAGTACACTACTTTTTTGCGCAGTCTATTATACTATAATAGAGTATATTATAGTATAGTATACTATACTATATTATATTATGGAGTTTAATGCTCAGCTTGGATGTAGGGATCAAGACTGGGTCCAAAGGTTGCGGCTTAATAGTTAAGGCTCGGACTAGAAGATTCGCAGCATATTCTAGCATATTCTGGTTCATATTCGGGTATGATATGGTATGGTATAGTCTGGTAAATTCTCGTATAAATGTTTATAAAGGATTTCGGGAAGCTGTTTTTGTATTAGTCAGAGGGAATTGGGCGAACCATGAGCGATGCCCTGATTGATTTCTTTTTGTCCGTATCTCACGACTCAAAGGTTCGTCTGAGGCCTCAAGGTGTAAGGGCTTAAAAGTTCTGAGCCCAAACCTTCGCGCTTTAGCGAGCATCCCTCCAAAGTGTGTTGTCATTGTAGCGACTGAAACACTGAACCTCCAACCTTAGCCAGGAAGGTTGAAACCCCAGCTCACAACGTTGAACCCTCAAACCCCATCAAGACACATGACAGGGGTCCTTGACACCTTGAACCCTCCATCATCCCTGGCGTCCCTACATCACTCCCATACCTCATTAGAAAAGGATCCCGAAGTCCCTGCTTCCCGGAAAAAAACTTACTGCCGGCTCGCAAAGAATGAAGAAGCGGATTCTGATTGTGCCCCCTTATCCGCTACCCAAGAACATAGTGGTTTCCGATTTCTTTTCCATTCCTTCATTCCCTGCTGACCAGAGGTCAGAACAGCGCCCTGCTGGCACCTGCATGTCTTGGCGTTCCCGGCAAGAGAAGATCTGCTCCCCTTGCTGCCTCAGATTGGTCGCCGGAGGAACTTAGGTTTCTCGCTACCTAGCTTAGGGATTCAGGAATCAAGGAGGGAGGGCAGCGTCAAGGCATAGCATGCAGGATGCCAAAGAGCCTAGGGATCGACCAAGTGCATTGACACTTTTTAGCAAGCCCTCAAGCCCTTGGCTCCGCATAGTTCATGGGAGCTGAGTAGTGAGGGCTTCCACGTTTGCGGGCGTAGTCTTTAGAAACTCCAGCGCGTGCAAACCTGACTTCAGGGAAATTTGTTTTCATGGAACCTGGGCTGCTGCAAGCCTTCCCCAAAGCATGCCTTACATTCGCTAGACAGCCCGCATTATCTATACAGGATTCCAGGCTGAGGGTTCCCAGGGTTTCGGCTCTAATGACGCAAGGCATCCAGGGGTCTGTTCACATCACTTCACGCTTAAGCTCTGAAAGCTGAACAGCTCAAGTTGTGGAGGTTTGGGATATTCACTTTCGAAAGCATGACCCTTGTGGCCTTAAGTTTGCATGAACGCTGCAAACTAGCTACTGTCCCCCAAAGCGGTCTAGATCAGAGCTGTTTTCGGTGCAGGCCTTGGGAGCTTTGGGCTGTAGAGCTTGGGGCTAAGAGGTAGTCTTCCCAAAAGAAGGGGACCCCAAGATAGACCCCCAATTTTGGGAAACCCTAATCCCTATAAACCCCTACATAATCCCAGTTTCCATTTAATTTTCCATTTTCTTTTCCATTTGATTCTCCATTATAGTGGGTACCTCCAATTTTGGGAAACCCTAATCCCCTACACAATCCCAGTTTCCATTTCATTTTCCATTTTCTTTTCCACTTGATTCTCCATTATAGTAGGTACCCCTAATTTTGGGAAACCCCCAAGAGACTTCAGGCCCCAGCTCGGGGGCTGAACGTTTGGAAGCCTGAAGCCCTAAACCAACCCAGCGCTGGCAGCTGCCCTGAACAGCCGTCTGCAAACCCCCGCCCCACATCAAGTAGATAGAATATTAGGGTTACATTGGGGTTACATAGGGATAATGGAAAAGAAAATGGCAACTACTATCCTTCCATGAATTCTGCTGCGAACTGCTTGTTGGACGCGCCAAAGACATCGAAGCAGTTCGCTGTCTGGACGGAATAGTTCAGCCTTGGTCTATTTGGGGGGTTTTCCCAAAGTTAGGGCTACCTTTTTGGAGGGTCCCCGTAATAAGGATTATAGTATATTGGGGTCTCTATGGGGGGTCCCCACATTTTGGGAAACCACCATTTGGGTCTCTGTGGCATCTTCCAGCTGTCAGGAATTGGGGTTTTTGCAAGGGGAACAAACCCCAAAAATATTACCCACAGGCCCACTGGGCTTGCAAGCGGCGGAGGGTTCCAAGCTTAGGTTTAGAGCCACTTAAAGAAGCGAGAGGTGCGAGGAGCTTCTTCCTGTCCCTTTTAAAAGACTCTGTATGGACTGTTACAGTAGGTGTTAGGAACCCAGGGTTGTGACTTGCTCAGGGTTGGGGTTCGGGCTTGGGGTCTGGGGTTGGGGGTTTGGGGTTTCTGGTCTATTCTGGTTTGGGGCTTCAAGTCTAGGGTTAAAGGCTGCAGGTTTTTGTTTTCTGGCTTAGGGTTTAAAAGTGTAAGGCATGAAGGTTGTTATGACTGCCCTGCTCCGGGCTGCAGGGCCAAGGGCCGAGGGTTCGAGGTTTATGGTTTAGGGATAAAGGTTTACCCTAAACCCTAAGCCCTGAACCTTAAACCCTAAAGCCCACAAAGCCTGTAAACCTGCCAAGTAGCAAGTGCCCTGTGGCTTCCTGCTAGGAGTTGTGGGGGCTGAGGGGTACATGGACGCTGCCTCTGATCTCTCCCTGGTGCTCAGTGGTAGGAGATTTCTTGTAGGGATTTATTCCGAAGCAACCCATGGGTTGGCCATGTATAGCGAGACAGCACGAACGACAAAGGTGTGAGGATCTAAAGTTCTCAAACATCCAAGCAAGCAAAACGATTTCTAGACAGAGACCATCCAAGCTGTAAACACACGATGGACGTCAAACATTGGCCTGGTTGGTTGTTACGTTCAAGGCCATGCTTGGAACAATCTAGCTTTGATGGCGAAGGAGTCACGGTCGATGCTGGGTAGAAGCAGCTAGGAAGCCTGGGAACCTGGCAAGCAGGCTCTCCAACGTGTGTTGTAGGAGCTTACCTTACCTTTCACAGAAACACAGTGAGGGAATGATGTACTAATTTGGGTGCTAAACTGCAGGCCTGAACAATGTCTAGAAAGTAACTTGTAACTCCAGAGACTTCACCGCGTCTTGGCTTTTCCCGCGCCTAGATGTCTGTCATCCTTCAAAACGGCCTTGCTTAGATGGCGGCTGCGCAAAGGCAACATCTTGGTTGTATATGTGTATCTATACCAGAAGCGCAAGGATGCACATAATACTCTGCTGCTAAAGCTGGTCAGACCTCTATCACCTAGTAGCGGCCATATGGGAGAGGGTTTGAGGGTACGGTTTGGGGTTTGGCGTTTAGGGCTGCGCTTCTCAGTGATCGTGGTCTTGCTTCCAATGTCAAGCTCAATTGTGCCAGGACCCAGGAGCACGGGCACTTCAGCAGCTTAAATCTTGACAGAAGGAACCTCTTAAAGCCGGTGACCAAAGCCCCCAATTTAGGGGTTTCGGGGTTCGGAGGTTTAGGTTTAGGGACCCAACACTCCTGAAGCATGTTCACCTTCTCCTTGATGATGATACCTTGGCTGCTGGGCTAGAGTTTATACAAACTTGGAATTGAGGGCTAGCTGTACCCAGGTCGACACGTAAACCCAAAAACTTAAACCCTATATACACCCTAAAGGCAGAAGCCATAAGACACCCGCCCCTGTGGGCTTAGGGCCCTAAATCCTACCTGCCAAAGCCAAAGCCAAGACTCAGTCTTCCTGTGCCAGCCGCAGCATTCCGTCCGACAGCGCGGCAGCAGGCTGCTTGTTCCTATCCGCTGTGGGTAGGGCTTAGGCTTCACCACGAAGCTACCAAAAGTCCCGAGATTTAGCTGGAGAGCACAACTGAATTCCTGCCATCAGCAGTAGCAATCCTCGTCTGCAAGTCTTAATGCTCTTCCTGCCGCCACGCACACGCATTGGAGACAGCTGTGATTTTAGGGGTGCGGCATTTAGTACCAGAGGCAACCCATAAGTTATGATAGCCAGAACTGTCTCTACCAGACTGGTAAAGGCTGTCATTGTAGTTTTTGTGGCCTAGATTGGCGCCACGTCAGTGGCCATATACCCGCATTGGCGGCATGGTGCTTCTCTTTGCTTTTATACGAGACATTGGCGGATCTGCAGGCCGACTGTAGAGGAGGTAAGAAGGTAAGAACTGCAGCTTCAGGAATGCGCAGGTGAGACATGGGGGTTTCCCAAAATTGGGCTTACCATTATGGGGGGTCCCTATAATAAGGGCTAGAATATATTGGGGTCTATATTAGGGTACCCTGATTTTGGGGAACTACCACATCAATTTGGCGTAAGCAACTGCCTCGTGCTCAGAGAACACAGGTCCTGAATATGGTCCCTGTGTACAGCTTGTATTACTCAAAACCGTGGCACTTCAAAGTGCATTCCCAAAAGGTACCCCTAATTTAGGGAAACCCTAAACCCTAATCCCTATATAACCCCTATATAACCCCTATATAACCCCTATATAACCCCTATATCCCCCTTTAAAGGCCAAAAAGGCCAAGCAGCGGGTGCTCTGGGTGCTGGAGCTTCCTGAGTTGCTGTTAAGGAAGTTAAAGTTTCTATATTGGGGAAACCGGTTATTATATATATATATACACCCATTATGGTAACTTGAATTAGGTTCCTTAACAGCAACCCAGCTTCAGATGCTCCAGCTTCTCGCGCAGCGCCCGAGACTTCAGGTGCCCGCGCAGGAGGCAGAAACAGGGAAGCCTCGCCGGCTTTCAGGTTTAGGGTTTACGGTTTAGGGCTCGGGCTGTTGTAAACTCAAGAAGTTTTTACTGCACAAATGGGGGCTTCAGTTTTTGGATCATACGCAGCACAAGCATATTTCATCGGGAAACCTTTGTTGCATGAAGGCCTGTGGCCGATGTTGGGATTCGCAGTCCCCAATAGACAAATAGGCTTCGGGCACTTGGGACTTCCAGTCTCAAGGTTTGGGGTTGGCGGCCTTTGCTCCCTAAACAAGATCCACAACCCTGCACTACCCATATAGGAGATAGGGTTTAGAGTTTGGGGTTTTGCCACTTGCATGGCCGAAGAAGCGCAAGGCTTAGGGTTTAGGATCCAGATATGGTCAGCACGATATCAACCGAACAGTTTAGAGTTTCTAGACCAAACATGCCATGATTCCTGCTGAAAACTTCCTGACTACAGGTGGACTACATGTCTTTTGCTGACCATCACCCGCCAAGAGCCAAGACATTCCTGGAGGACAATTACATTCAACAAGAACTTGACTTTCAGAGTTTGAGACTGTACATCCTGCAAAGCGAACGCCAGGGACCCTACAGGTCTTCTTACTTGTTGAGGGTTAGTAGGTTGTATCGTGATTGCTTTCCCTTATTCCCTACTAACCACCCTAAACCCTAAACCCTAAATAAGAACAAATAAGAAGAAGAAGAAGAGTAAAAACATAACAATCATGGGAACCCTAAACCCTAAGCTAAACCCTAGGGCTGACAATCAAGTCCAGGTGGCGTGAAGATGGCCGAGAAAGAGCAGAAAAAGATGAGAAACATGAGAGCACCAATGAGGTGGATTGGATGACCAGAGACCATTGCATAGACCTGTGCCCGGGCTGAAGCTTTGACTTACCGCTGGTTAGCAAGGAGTGAAGGAATGGATCCTTGCAGCAGTCCCTTGCTATCCACGATGATATAATGGTTTTAATTCTCTTGTCCACTCCCTCAATCCCTGCTAACCAAAGGAAAGTTGGGTATGGCAGCAAATGCTTCGACTATGATTTTTGAGATCATATTTCTGGGTCTGTAAATTTCAGGTTCGGGACCTGCCCGAAGGAGGCTTCTTACAGGATATGGGCGTCGCTTGTTGCAACACATCTCTTCTGCGAGTTGAAGTCACACTAGTAGCAAGGCCTGTAGTACAGCGGCATGGGGCACCACCCCTCCCCCGCAAAGCTTGAAAATCTCAAAATTAACTCCAGTGCTTTGCCTCTCAGACCCAAAATGTTGTATGCAATTTGGTGAAGGTGAGTGGCTCCAACACAGTGCTGAAGCAAACTATCTCCGGCAGATTGTCTGAGACCTTTTCCAGAAGTTATCAGCATAGGTAAAAAGACTTGAAACTGATAAGCCGAGGTTCGTTGTTTGGTTTCTATGCCATCCCTGATGACAGCTCTATCAAGCACTGAGCCTGGGCCGGCCCTAAAAGCCAACCTCCAAAGCTTAAAGCTTTAAACCCCTGATGCAAAACCGCAATTCTACAACCCCCTATGACTCCCCTATATAATCCCGGTTTTCGCGTCATTTCCTGTTCTTCCGCAGTTGCTAAGCCCCTCCCCGAAACCATCCAACCCTGAAAGTCCTCATACATGAATTTAGGTATATGAACCATGTATCCCTACAACAAAAACCCAGCAGATCCAACACGACACGACCCAAACCCTCAACCCTGCCTGGTGCAATCGTCTGTGCTGGGTCAGCCTGCAACGGAAAGGGATCAGACGACCAAGCTAAGGTGTACAGTCCCCCTTGAGTAGATTGGGGTTTTATGGGGGTTATATGGGGAAAATGTAGAAGAAAATGGAAACTACTATATTACAATAGGGTATGTATTGGGGTTATAGTCCCCCTTGAGTAGATAGAGTGTGGTGTATATGAGGATCTTATTATAATACATCCAAAGCCATAATCTATCTACTTTAAGGGGGCTATACGCTTTCGGGATTTCTGGGTCGCGGGTTTTGCAGGTTGGCGGCTTCGGGTTATGGATGTAGGGTTCGGGGAGTTCGGCTACAAGGGTTTCGGCTTCAGGCTTTACATGTTGGCTTTTGCTGGGACCTGACAATCATCAAGAAAGATTGGAAACCCTAAACCCTAAAACGAGACTGAATATGTCATCATCTTGAGGATAAGGTGCATGACTCTGGCTGTGCTGACGATTGGGCTAGGGACAATGACCCTCAACTCTCCGTAGGGATCATGGAAAAGAAAATGGAAACTATGGGGATTATAGAGTTTATATAAGGCTTTTCATGGCGTTTATATAGGGTTAGGTGTCCCAAAATCTCAAAGCCACAACGCCCAAAGTGCACTAAATGGATCCGAGCAACTGGGCTTCGGCGTGGAGGGACACACGAGCAGAGGAATTTGTCTTCAGCTCTATGCTATGGGCAACCTTCCAGCTCATGACCAAAATAATATGTTTCTAGGGCACAAATGATAGGGTTTTAGGGTACAAATAATAGGGTTTTAGGGCACAAGTAATAGGGTTTTAGGGCAAAAATAACAGGGCTTCAGGGCCCGAATCCTATACTATTAGGGATATTAATGGTATTTGGGCCCTAAAGCCCGATTATTTGGGTCCTTGGACCCTTAAGGCTTGGGATTTACCGTCAAAGATTAGATTTGAACGCTTCAGATGTTTTGCAGGAAACCTTCCGTCAAGTACTCCCATATATGGGGGGGTATATAGGGATAATGGAAAAGAAAATGGAACCTATAGGGATTTTAGGGTAACATAGGGCCAAAACAAGGGTTATATAGGGGTTAATTGTGTAATGGTTCTGGTTCCGAAGCAGCCCCGGTGAGGGGATATCCAGGCACGTGATGTAGCAGTGCGGGACTCGAGCTTTAGCAATGCCCTATGTAACCCTAAACTCCCTGTAGTTTCAATTTTCTTTTCCATTATCCCTATAAAACCCCATATATGGGAGTACTTGACCCAAGGTGGAAGATTCTGAGCTAAGTCTGAAGGCTTGAATCTGTACAAGTCTGCGTCTTCCACTTGTGAAGTCTGGTCCGTTGAACCACGTCAGGTCACAGACAAGCATGCCTGTGGCTGAAGGCAATCGTTCTGTCTGCAAAACTTTCTGAAATCCACAATCTCAAGGCATCGCGAATCTTCTAGCCATGCCTCCTGCGCGAGACAAACCAATCACCACATGCTACACTCCAAACAGAAACTGTCAAGGTTTCAGGCAAGCAACACGAGAAGTAAACACGCTGTGGCTACTAAACCTGAATCCTGGGACCTCAGGTGCAGAGCCCTGGACCTAACCCTTCATTGTCAAAACAGGAACTCCCCGTAGCCCGCTGTGCTGTCCGGGCGCTGCCCCAACCGCAGACTTCTTCTGAGTTTGATTGACGGAAAGACTGCTTTTCCTGATTGCTGAAAGGGTTTAGAGCTTCTGGTTTAGGGTTTAGAGGTGCTTCTCCAAATGACAGTTCCGTCTAGGTAATGTATGTAATCCTAGCGACGACGGCAAATGATAACAGCAAAAATGTCTTGAAACTTTTTGAAACACCAAAAACATTAGTCGCCAAATTTTAAGTTGGATTTCAGGCGGGGCTTTTTCGATGTAGCTTCAATATGACGGCCTAAGTGCCAGATCAGACCGGTTTTGGGGCAGAGGTGAATGAGTTTACTGTAGCTAGATTGCTGGCCTTTGTGTGTTTTAGGTCTTATATACTTCATGGTCATGTGCGGCGATAAGCGGCAAGAAAGACAAAAGCATTCTGTAATCACAGCACCTATCCAGTTAACAGCCATTGACCCTGCTCGCATTCATGCCAATTATCACAGTGATGCTTATCCTCTGCACTGGACTACCAAACTGCGCCCACATCCCAAATGCAACCAAGTTGTCTGGAGCTCAACAGTCTCACGAAACGCGACTGCGCCCACCACAAAGATGAAGCATGGCAATCGCATGGCTTGGAAGGGCGCAGGGGCACAAAATGGAATCGAGGAAGTCAAACAACGACAAGCTTTGAGAATTGAGCCATATGCCACGGAGATTGGAGCTAGAGGGATCCTTGCTTGGAGACATGCCAAAACGATAGCAGCACAAGGGCCAAAGAGCAAGTAGGCACAACTACCCCAAAGCAAAAGATAAAAGAACAAAGCTCGCAATGCAAGCTGCTGCTATCGATGGCAATCAAAAGCCTCTCCAAGTCTCACAGCAGAAAGGTCGAGCTCAACTCAGACTTACTGGGGTTAGTAGGGAAGAAGGGACTATAATCCCTACATCGTCCCTAGATAATATAATCCCTCCATTCCTTACTAACCCCCGGTAAGCATGTCAAACCTATGAAACCATTGCTGTCACATTTAGAGGTGCCATCCATGACGCGCACACTTGGGGTGCTCTCGGGAAATACAGCTTAGACCCACTCAAAGAATAAGGAACGCATCTGAAAAGATTCCACCAAGAAATACTGGTGCTCTTTGTGTTGCAAGCGGAAATTTGGAGGCTCCTGCGCATCTCCATCTTTGGACGCATGGAATACTTCGGACTTCCTGGCAGCAGAATGCCTTGTTGACCCCTTTGCTTCTTCAAAGAACAGCTTTCGGTTTTTATCGGTTTTGAGAGACAATATCAAGATGAAATCTCACATCATCCAACGTCCAAAGATCCCTGAACTTCTGAAATCGGTGATAATCGGTGGTGCAGGATTTCTTGCATAAACACAAGATTTGTGCTTTGTTGGAGTCACCCAGCAACCCTCCCACACGGCACAACTTGGAGAGAAAGCTCAGCTTCCAATAACATTCATAATAAACTCAGGGAAAGAGAGCTCATGCTTCTTGTAAAGGGGACCTGTTTTCTCTATGCAGGATGTTACGTCCGACTCAGATCCTGGCGGTGTTGCTATTCTGGCAATCAGATTGGCAGCTACTTCCAGGGAGAAAAACAGCTCCTCTCTTGCTTAAAAATGTGCATTCTCTTGCTGCATACTATGACCAATATCGCGGAGAATGTGTTTGGGCACAGTCCCTCGGCAGTCTAGTTCTGAAGCATCTGCCGCTTACTTCAGCCACAGCAGTTACTGGCGGATCAGGAACTCATGTTAGCAACAAATGTTTGGGAGAACGCTGCATGCTTATCATCGATCCGTCCTTAGTTCTCTAAGAATCCCAGCATGATGTTCCCTGGACTCTAAACCCTAAACTCTAAACCATAAGGAACTTGTGAAATACCCCAATACCAGATGCCTTGATGTTACCCAGGCCGTCAGACAGCAGACTGTCACAACCTTGAAGGACCAAACCCTCAAGTG
The DNA here is from genome assembly GCA_905231905.1 of Symbiodinium pilosum. Lineage (NCBI taxonomy): Eukaryota > Dinophyceae > Suessiales > Symbiodiniaceae > Symbiodinium > Symbiodinium pilosum. The sequence goes on from CAJNIZ010030113.1 coordinate 186,604, forward strand.
CCCAAAGGTATCAAACTACCAAAGCTCCTGATGTTTACCACCCTAAACCCAAAACGGTAGCTTCCATTTTCTTTTCCATTATCCCTATACAAACCCCATATACTATAGTAGTTTCCATTTTGTTTTTCCATTATCCCTAAACCCTAAGGGCACAGCCAGAACAACAGAAAAAAAAATCGGGAAGCAAGCCTGAATCCACAGGTCGCTAGATTTCCACAACCTGCTGCACTTCTCAAAGTCAAGGTGCTCCCTCATCCCCCCCAAAACACAGAAGTCCTTTGCCAACTGACCTCCGAACAGAAGGCACCAGCTTCAAAACTCCACACTTTGAGGTCCTTTTGCAACACTTCCTGCATCGTAGGATCCAGGGCCTCCGAAAGCTTGGGTTTTGTGCGATTCCGGATTCAGGGACTGATGGCCAGTCTCCAAAGGGGAGGCTTCATGTCTTTCTTTGTCGGGGATTTGGGAGGGAACTTAAGCGGCCGACCTCCAATCCCAAATAAAAAGAATTCCACACAGAAACCAGCAGGCTACGCTCTGTGTGGCAGCCGCAAGAGAGAAATCCTGTGGCTGCTGGTAGAGTTGCAGCACTTTCCTTCTGCATCCCAAATTCCAATTCTACAACACTGGATGCCTGAAACAGCCATGGGCAAAACCACTGGGAAACACATGAATCAAGATGTGGCGGGAAAACTCAAGAGTCCGGCTTTGCCATGCAGAGCTTCACATACCCCTGTTGCTGCGTCCTGCCTTTCTTCAGGTTTGCCAACACGAGACAACAGTGTGTGGAAGCTAGATTTCAGGTGATGCCATAAAATCTCCGTGCAGTTCTGCATGAACTGGTGAAGCAATTGAGGGCAGTGCGCTAGATTTAGCACGGCATCGCAAGCGGTAGACATTCTGATCTGCCTGAGGTGGGGCCGCTCCATCTGCCGTGCGGCCGCTTGATCTTTGTTTCATGAAGACAAAGATAAAGTAGATGTGGACATGCCCTGCTTAAGAGGGCGATGAACTTCTGATGTTCTTGCCCCTTCTTTATGACGAGAAGAACGAGCTTCCGGTGCTGGGGTCAGTACAGGATCTTTCCTCTCAAATAAGCTAAACCCTGAGCTTCAAAACCGCTGAACACTCAACCCTATTGGCCTTAAGCCCAGCCCTCCAGCATTGCAAGACGCCTGGGCCGTGGCTCGAAAGCTGGCCCTGAGCGAAAAGATGCAACAGAAAAAGCGACAGGTGGTTTAGGCTTTTGTTTTTGCTCCAAGTTGGGTAAGACCTCTGTTTCTATTTGACTCCAGAGGGTGAACCCGTAAGACCAATTGTTTATAACTTCAGGCTTAGGCCACTCTAGTTGGCGGTCTGCTTTCCGGTTCCAAAAAAAAAACATGAATGGTTGCGACTGAATGCAGCTCTAGACAGCCACATAAGGATGCCGCCAACTAAAAACGAACCCACCAACTGATGTAGGATTCAGGTTCTGGGTTTAAGCACTACGGGTTCGATCACGTCACCTACAATGTCATAAGGCTTGGGGGCGCGCATTATGGTCCACATGATGGTTCTGGAAGCAAGTACTGTCGCAATACTGCTGGGAGTTGGGTGAAGCCAGCAAATACTAGCTTCCATTTTCGTTTGCATTAACCCTATACTACCCCTATATTACCCCTATACAGCCCTAAAAAAAAGATATAACCACTAGGAAAAGAAACGATATAACCCATATAAAAAAAAATACAACCCCTACTACAAAACAAAAAACGAAAAAGTATATAGCACCTATATAAAATGTAGGAGCTCTACGCTGAGGGCTTCGGCTTTGTGCTGCACACTTCTGAGGAGCTGCAAGTCTGACTCGGGTTGCCGTCTCGAACTTCAGAGATTAGGGTATGTATTGGGGTTATATGGGTTAGTTGGGGATAATGGAAAATAAGCTGGAAACTATAGTATAGTGTATTGGGACTATGAGATAGTTGGTTATGGTTGACGAAATTCAGAGTGTCAAGGGATTTAGCGGAGGCACTAGCTTCAGGCCTCAACCCTAAACCCTTAAACCCTAAACCCTAACATCCCCAGCCTCGCGCGCGGAGGTACCGAAGCCCCACTTCGGCGACCGCACTGGGACCGTCGACCTTGCATGGACGGACACGGTTTAGGGTTTAGGGTTTAGGGTTTGGACCACAGCCCACTCTACGAAGTTTTGAGGGCTGTGTGCACAAAGGGCTTTTGAAGAGAATGTGATGTTGATGGCTGCAGGGAAACTGGGGAGGCCTCAGAGCTTGAGGGTAACAATATTTGGGTTATAGTGGGGTTATGTTTGGGTTATTATATTGTGGGTATATTGGGATAATGGAAAATAAAATCGAAACTACTATAACAGGGTACATATTGGGGTTATATAGGATTATATTGGGATAATATAATATTGAGTTATATAGAGATAATACCAGCCAAGGCCAGCAGGGATTCGGGGCTTGATACGGTTGATACTAGAAATCCTGCATGACCTTAATATACTAAAGCACCATTATTCCCAAGGTTTAGGGTACTAAGGTTCATGCAGAATTTTTAGTTTCCACCGTAGTGGAGGAGTGGAGGACTTAGATTCAGCATTCGTCTCATTCAGCGGAAATTCGTGCGCGAGACATCGCAAGACCATCCTGCAAATCTTGTCCCTGCTTCTACCGCTACGGCGATGATATTAAAGGCTTGGGCTCCTCAGGGCTACCGGGATTGTCAAAAGAGCAGCTGCACACCCAGCAAATCAAGGTTTCAAATGTGAATTGGTCGGCCTGTCTGTCCTGCTCGTGTTCTCTCTCACAGGCTCTCACCCTCAGAAGTCTCAGGGCCAGTACACGCAATGGCAGTCTGGGCAAGTGTGGAGTTCAGGATGGTGCAGGTCCGTCAACCCAGGCGCAAGATGTCTACTCCAGGACTTCAGGGTCATGTGAACCAGCAAACACAACACAACAAAACTCCCAGACGTATGCGCCGCGCCCTGAATCCTATGGCCCACATGTTTCCGAGACTTGCACTCCGTAGTCGCCTGGCCTGCGTGATACCTCGGATGCCGTCCAAAAAACTGCGGGCAAAAGCCACGGCCTGTTTGCCTATCACTTTACATCCGCCGTCAGTACAGGTAAGGTAAGACTTTGTTCTGATTACCTCTTCTATCCTCTTCCATGTGCCAGTCCGGGTAAATACTTCCCTGAATGACTTGCCCGCCCAGAGTATCTTGGTACACATTTGCTTTTACTCAGGACAGCGGGCTGATCCGAAGATTCCCTACTGCCTGTTACCAGAGTATCTTGGTACGCGCGCATCTCTTCTGCATTGATTTCTGTGCCTTAAATCATCTGTCTGCAGGTGTCCTACCAGCCTGTGCAGGAAAAACACTAAGTGGACACCCTGAGACAAGCCGGAAGGTGCTCAAACATCTGTAGCTTCCAGGCTTTCACGTCTTCAAACTCCCGCAGAGGATCATCAGCATCAGCACGATACTTCTTTGGTATGGAGAAGAGCAGGACGCCATCGCTTGGCACAAGGAAATCTAGAGCAATGGCGATCACCATGTCTGCGTATGAGAGCCTGGCAATGTCTCAAACCGGAGGGCCACCTCTAGTACACATAAAACGCCGACATGCCCACAGGTTTTTTCTAAGATTTCAAGACCCCCGCACCTGTCATTCATCAAGTACTTCCCCTTTCCCTCCTTCAGCGCGGCCCGAATCTTCCGAACTGCTTGAAGTACGCTTTCCAAGCTGCTGTCTGCGTTTTCGCGCCGATATTTGAAAGCGAAGACCCGAAGAGCAACATACATCAATGGCTTGGTGATGATGTACGGCAACTTCTTCATCCAGGGTGGGGATAAGACCTCAATGGCCACGCGGACGTCGCGCTTGGCCGCATCCACAAAGAAAGCACGGCCATAACGCAGGATCACGTCGCTCAGATCGTTCCAGTAGCGAAGTTTCGAAAGCGTTGCATCGGTTGGCTTTTCTACTACTGCAGAACGATTCAATGCCCACTCTGCAATATCAAAAGACTCCATCATCACCTCTGCCTTACCACTCCCCGTGCTAGCGATGCTGGTTGGGTTCACGATTCCAATTGGGACAGTCATCCTGGACCAGAATCGCCCATGCCATGGCCACAAACCAAGCTTGTAACGTAGCCAGATCTCATCAACAAAAGGCTCGAACGGACGCTTGCTCACATCAATGGAAGCTGCATCAAGGATCCACAGCACTTTGGCTGTCCAAGGGGAGCCTGGCAAGCAAATCAACTCCAGGTCAGGCATGTCAAATCAATGGAAGGGCCCAGCAAAAGATAGTACAAGCACTCAAAGTGCTATCCTGGCCTCAGGCAAGGAGAGAATAAACACTGGCTCTGTCTCAGAATTAGGTCCCCGTATACGCACAGACTCTTTCCAATGTCCTGCAGGGGACCCCCTGTAGCGAGACAGCCCTCAACGAAACAGCTTCGAGCCCATCAACCTGCACAAAGAAGAGCATGCGGCTAGGCATGGCAATCGGGGAGCCAGGGATCCATCCCCCAGAACAAGGCTTCAATGGCAATGGTAAGAAGTTAGTAAGAAGTTATTTGCTCCTTCATTGATGCGATCATTCTTGTTGTTACTACTAATTCAGCCCTATTCATATGAGGAATGCTGTTTTGCGAAATCTGATCTTTGGGTCAACATCATGGGATTCCATTCCCCACGTGGGACTCCTTCGCCTTCCTGCCCGCCCTTTGCGCCCAGCCCGGCCACCACCTCCCACCGTCCCCGGCCTCCTCCCGCCCGCCGCCCCCTGCACGTATCAGAATGAAGATCGCTTAAGCTGTTCAGGACTTCCTTTTTACAATGGATTACATGCATCCCATCTCTTTCAACCAGGCACGTGGACCCCATGGCCAAAGGAGGGTTTCTTATGCAAGGGCTATCCAAAACACGCCCTCGGAGTGCAGTCCGGTCACGCACCAGGGCCAGGCACTTCTGAGACCTTGTAGCCTGGTATGAAACTCGTGTCAGCTATGGCATCCAAGGGCTCACATACGCGGGTTCTATGTATATATATATATATATATATACTATCTGGTCATAGAATGTCATATAGGGGATCTCTATGAAACCCTGCATGAGACTGCTCTTGAGCGACTGCACGGAAGAGTTCACCCGAGACCACTCGAGCGAAACTGCGATGTAAACCATGAGAAAACTGGGGGTTGTTGCCTTCCTTAAGCGATAAGACGCCAAAACAACAAGTGCCCAAGCATTCATGATTCTGATGATGTATGTAGACCTGAGGCCCAATGAAAAAATCGCCCACCTGTTTGAATCCCATGATTGTCGCAAGATCACCATATGAGAGCAGCGGATGTGTCTCGAATGCGACCTTACCTCTCTTCCTGACGCAAGGCCAAATGAGGCACATAGTTGCGTGGCTGTTTCCTCACATGACCCCCCCCCTACCACCCCAATTCTTGGCACTCGCACTGCAAATTGGTACGTGCTCTGATTTCTTGATCCCTTGCTGTTTCTGATGACAAAATCCCTGCTACCGCTACTTAGCACTGGCACCCTTGGCTTTCCCACCAGGCCTCCTCGCTTTGCGTTTGCCGTATACTTTGGGCCTTCTCGACCGAAGCGAGGGGACTGCGTGTAGGCACCAGGACCTCAGCATGTCAGACTCATGGTGACGGGTAATAACATTCTCACCCTTGAGAGGAGGCTTGGGCCGGATACCTGACTTTTTGTTCATGAGTAGATCTTTGGGTGATCAGATACGCTAGGGCTTAGACACACGAAAGGGAAGCCATTATCGCGAAAAAACAAACCGCAAGGGGGTTTCATCATTGACACTGGTCCCCATAACTGTTTTATGATACGAAGTACGATGTGGACACTCATGAAACGATACAAACGGCATTCATATGCCAATAAGGTGGGACATGTTCAACTTACAGAACGCCCACATCTGCCTCAGAATAAAAAATTCAAATACAATGTCGAACACGAATCTTTTTGAAGAATGGTGTTGACACTTGCTGCGAACTTGGCACAACATCTCTGCGCAAAATGGCCAAGGCTCCAGAAAATATGGAACACAACATCTTATGGACAACAGAGGCCCCAACAAAAAACTTGATTTCATATGAGCTGGGTCCGTGACCTGGGCTTGAGACCGAAGCACTGTTTTTCAGGTTTTGCCTTTGCGACGTCCCGAAGCCTTGCCAGTGCAAAACATGATGCGCATCTTAAGAAACAGTCCAGACGGAAATGTGTGAGATGCAATCACATGACCTTTCTCTTGGTTCAACGCCATACTGATGGCCACTCCTGTTCAGGGTCTGGGCTGGTGTGTACCTTCAAGCGCATAAAATTGTGACGCCAACAACAAACGGCCACGGCGCACTCTCCAGGACCAGGCGACGTGGCAGGCCGAACTCAGTGAAGAGTGGGAACTGTCTGTCTGCATCTGTTTGGATGAGAAACCATCCACCAACAATCAGATACGACCCCTGCTTAGGCAAATGCCAATGTCTCGTGGCGACGTTCCGAATCCATGCTTGGTCCTCAGAAAACACCACATCCCAACATCAAGGCCTCTCAAGGCGATCATGAGGATCATGACATGGAAAAACCAGCGAGGAATCCAACAGCATATGACAATTCAAAGATGCAGCTCCGCGAATTAAGGTCTGCACGTCGAATACTTAACCTTATGATGCAAGAATGCATCTGGCTTGGTTTGCAACGGCACGTCGTCACTCAGATGCCCGCCGAGTCCATCGAGGTGTATTGCCCTGGCCTGGAAAAAATGAAAAACTCGCTCCAAACAACAGGAGCATGCTTGATTGCAAAGCAGGGAATTTGTGCCGTGATTTTCAAAATGAGTGAGCTGGCCCGGGCGTTTCTGCGCGGACATCGGAATTCCTGAGTCAAATCTTTTTGGCAAGTCACACTATAATATGCGACCTATATGACAAGCAACGGTTTCCCGCGGAACGACCACTTCGGTTGAGTGCGAACCTTGCGGTATCATTGCATTATTTTTGCAACATTCCATGTGATTCAAGCTTTTGATCCTAAGCATCCAGCACCAGACAGTTTCACCAGCGAGTCGCACGAACGCGTCTGGTACAGCGACATGGCCCGCTACGTGCCAATCATGGACCATGGACTCTTGAACCTACACCGCTCACAAAACAACACATGCCGGCAAAATCAACCCTAAACATTGCCCAGCGAGATTTGCACTTATGTATGCGCACTGTTTGTTGCACAAGTTCCGGGGACACCTCCCCCACTAAAAATCATACGTGGCGTTACTCGATGTCTTGGCCGAATGAATTTGGGCAGGCTGAAGAACACGATGAAATGTCCGAGTGTAATTTGGGGGATGGAAGAGTCAGGGTTGGTAATGTAATTGAAGACAATATTGCCATGGCATTACTTCCAAAGCAGCCAACAGAGTGTCGTCAGCATATACCAATTCGTGCACCAACGAGGGTTCATCCTCGGTATCATTGCCAGGCATCGTGTTGGATGTGTCTGAAAGCAAGAACCATTGCTAAAATGGAAAATAAGAAGGGTGAAAGAGGCGGGCACTCTTGTGATACGCATGCTTTTTGGCCACGTTGTTTAGAACATTTCCCCCGAACCCAAACGCAAACGTCTGTCGGCGTACATTTTAGAATGATGTCGCACAAACGTGCAGGAAGTCCGAGTCGATTACGTGCAGATGGAATCAAACGCCCCTGCCCAATCGAGCAACAAGAAAACCACATCTCAACAACCTTTGCCCGTTCGAAAACCCAATTGTGTTGGCCAGATGCCTTGTTCGGCGCCTGCTTCCTGCCAACGACCAGTATCATGGCAAAAAAATTGTGCCCAACAGATATCAAAGAAATTGGTCGAGAATTTTCGTGCAAACCAGGGTTGCAGTTTTTTGAAAGCAGCGGCAACCAGTGCTGCCTGCCATGCGTCAGGAACAGATCCATAGTCACGACCCGTTTTTGATACGGACCTGTCTGCAAGCAGCCACCGCGGTCACAACGCAGATGCCCAGGGCGCTGCACATCGGCATCAGAACCCACAAGTCATCCAGCGAAGCCCCTTACAGCATACAGCCCTGGCATCCGCGGAGGGAAAAAAAAAGGCGTCCAACCGCCACAATGGCAAAAAAAATCTAACATTGCAGCCAACGCGAATGCCCAGTAAGACGGGGGCTGGTGCGGCCCGTGCACGGCAGCATGCTAGCAGGCGCGCCGGCCACCAACTTCAAGATCCTCAATGCACAAGACGTTTTGTTTGTGCCGAATTTACGCAACCTCGGGCCAAAAGTTGTCCTTCGGCATTTCTGCCATGGATTTTTTTTTTGCAAGCCTGATGAACATGCATGTGCAGGGGCGGGCCTCGGCTTCATCTCCAAAACCCAGGCATCCTTGCTCGACCAACTCCTTTCAAGGATGCCGAAGTCACAAAGCTACTGTTGACCTTTTGCGTCGCGCCGCGCGTGCGATATGCATTGCGCACTGTGCCACCTGCTCTGACAAGGTTTGCGTTAAGACATTTTTTTCCCCCCCACACCTTTTTCCGCCTGCAACGATGTGTCCGGTCCCCTCCCCGAGTTACCCCACTGAGGTGCTTGACCCGAGCTGCCGATATGCGAGGCGCCCCGAAGCCTGGTGCAGATCCGTCACCGCAGCGGCAGCCTGCTGGGCGCCTGGTCAGCTGCAAGGTGGAGGACCTCTGCGATGGGGAGATCCTCCTCGGCGTTGGGCAGTGAGGGCATCGTCC